>MCJB01048097.1:52072-63816 GCA_002018475.1 Nicotiana obtusifolia
AGATAGATATAAAACCGCTTTTAATGTCCCAATGGGTCAATATGAGTGGAATGTTATGCCCTTTGGCTTGAAGAATGCTCCTTCTGAATTTCAAAAAATTATGGATGATATCTTTATTTCTTATACTAATTTCATAATAGTCTATATAGATGATATTCTGGTATTTTCAAAGAATATTGAAAGTCATTTTCGACACCTAGAGATATTTACGAAAATTATTATACAAAATGGTTTAGTTATTTTTAAACCAAAGATGAATCCTTTTCAGACTAATATTAGATTTTTAGGTCATACTATTGAAAAAGGAAAAATAATTCCTATTAATCGTAGCATTGAATTTGCTTCTAAATTTCCTGATGTTATAACTGACAAAACCCAATTGCAGAGATTTTTGGATAGTCTTAATTATATCTCTCCTTTTATAAAGGATTTAGCCAAGGATACTGCTATTCTTTATGATAGACTCAAAAAGAATCCAAAGCCTTGGACTAACAGTCATACTGATGCTGTTAAAATCATTAAGAAGAAGGTTAATAACCTTCCATGTTTAACCCCTGCTAATCCAAATTGGGATAAAGTGGTTGAAACTGACGCCTCTGATATAGGCTATGGTGGAATACTGAAGCAGATATGTCCTAGTAATAAACAGGAATATCTTGTCCAATTTGATTCTTGAAAATGGAATAATTCTCAAAAAAATTATGCAACTGTAGCTAAAGAAATCTTGGCTATAGTTAAATATGTTTTAAAGTTTCAAACTAATTTATATAATGAAAAGTTTTTAATAATAACTAATTGTCATGCAGCTAGATTTATCTTTAATAAAGATTTTAAGCATGATGTTTCGAAACAGATGTTTGCAAGATGGCAATCACTACTAGCTCCATTCGATTTCGAAATTATTTATAAAAAGGGTAGTGATAATAATCTTCCTGATTTTCTTACTAGAGAATATTTGAATTCATAATTCCTTATGTTTCATTATGCAGATGAGACCACAGTATGTACCCCCTCGAGGAAGGGGAAGAGGAACTGGTAAAGGGAGAGGTAATATCCTCGCCCAAATTGGCAACCAAAAACTAATAGCTGCTAATATCACAGAAAGCTCGAGCTCGGGGATTAATACTGACCACCCTACGTACAGGGAATTTATGGAATTCATAAAGTCCAAAAAGGAGGGTAATAACCCACCTTCGTATTCAGCAGCCTTAACAGAAGAAGGCCACGAAGGAAATGAGGTTTATAGCCAAGGTTCACAAAAAGAATTGATAATTCTTTTGGAACAATCTGACCTCAAATGGAAGGATAATCCCTGACAAATAATAGCTAGATACTTGGATACGGCATCATATGCCGCAACTGCTTATAAGTACAGGATCAATTATGAGTTGATTTTATTATCAACAGGAACAGCTGAAATTCAGCACTTTTATCCTTCTACTACGAGAAAAGTTTATAACTTTTCCAAAATAATAATCAAAAGGATTATTCCCTCAGATGAATGGGGCATCAGTACGTTGAAAGAAATGGATTATATCCATCCAGAACAGAAGATACCTGTTAAGTTTAATTACTGGGATTATATCCAAAGTTTTCATAAAACTTTTTTATATGAGAATGCTAATAGGAAACATTCTTAGTTTATCAAGATCTGCCCAAATGTATTTGAGCAGAATTTACCTAATTGGTTTTGTGATTGGTGGATTTTATATGGTCCGTCAATAGAAATATTACCAGAAGTTCTTAAGAGTTTATATACTCAATGGGTAGAAATATCGTCAAAATTAATAGCTTTACAGAAGGATAATATATTCTTTGAGGGTATGGCCCTTATGTATTTCTTCATAGAATTTTCAATCCTATGGATTATGAAATGGGATATAGAAGTTAGTCAAATGAGTAGGGGATTTTTCTTGCTTAAACAGAATTTTTTATACAAAGTTTTGGAGTAAATTCCTCCAAATAACCAAGGAAGGCCATATTCATGGGCAAGAAACTGTGGATAATATCCACAAAGCACTAGAAAAATATAGCACACAAAAAGCCAGTAATACTGAAGAGGAACTTAGTCCTTTCAAGCATATCACCAGAAAACTGCAGATGAAAAAGGGTGCAGTTTCAAAGAAAGAACTTATAGCTTCCTATCTTGAAGAAGTTAGGAAAGATTTTGCCAAGAATTTTGATACAGAAATGTCAGATGATATATCAATGGCGTCAATCGGTAATACTACCGAAGAAGATATTTGCTTGGCAGGAGAATCCCAAGAAGGTAATACAGAGCAAATCAATATAGAAGAAATTGAAGAATTTTTACAAAAGATGAAAGAAAATGCGGAGGAACCTTCATCATCAAAAAATAACAAAGGCAAATGAGTTGCTGGAAAATAATTGAAAGGCCCCACTTCAGAATTATTGGGGTAATAGAAACAAAATGACTTTAATAAAGTCACCCAACCCTACCATAAAGAATTGTCGGGAATCTACTTTTATAAAGTAGTTTGGCATTTTCTCTTTTTCTTTTTATTTGTCGGCCATCATTGTAATTATTTTGTCGGTCATTTTATTGTATATTTTAACGTTTGTGCAACTGATCCATTATATAAGGATCCTTAGGCTATCAGATTTAGGCAAGTTTTTTTTTGGAGGCTCTTTTTGGTCTTTCTTCTTCCTATGAGATTTCTTAATTTTGGGGATATCTATAGCAAATTGCTCACAGAACTCTCCTAATTGTTGTCTCTCATTTAGACAGTATTTCTTAATCTCTTGGTTTAGCTTAATCTCATTACAAAGAGCTAAACCTTCCTGGGTGCATACAGTAATCAGCTTACCATAAGTATAACTATTATAATCTATACTCATAGCAGTACCTCTAAGGGTCTTCCTAATTCTTTCAGCAAATAAAGTGGGAAGCTCATCTATAAACTTAGACTTCCAGTGAGTACTATTACACTCGGGTAATTCCATAACCCTTGAAAGGAATACATCCTTATACCATCTAAACTCAGTGAGTGTATGACACCTTAGGTTTTGAAGCATAGTTCTGATGGTCTCACTATTATCTGACCATCTTACTGAGAAATGTTCTAT
Organism: Nicotiana obtusifolia; assembly: GCA_002018475.1. NCBI lineage: Eukaryota > Viridiplantae > Streptophyta > Magnoliopsida > Solanales > Solanaceae > Nicotiana > Nicotiana obtusifolia. The sequence goes on from MCJB01048097.1 coordinate 55,160, forward strand.
AATTTAAAGAACTAAAGAATAGACTATATTTTGCACATTCTTTCCATTTTCTGCTTTAACAACTCCTAAAATATCTGCTCTTTGACTATTAGTCAAATAATTATCCCACCAGCCTTTTAATTGGCCAGTAAACCCGGCTATAATCATATCAGCAATGCCTTTCTCATAATTATTATTTACCTTACAGATAGTACTATACATAAGCATTCTATGTACCTGAATATAAATCTGTCTATCCGTGAATCCATCTATGTTCCATTCATAGACTTCCTTACCACTAAAAGGATTCATGGATAGATGGATTCACGGATGGACAGATTTATATTCAGGTACATAGAATGCTTATGTATAGTACTATCTGTAAGGTAAATAATAATTATGAGAAAGGCATTGCTGATATGATTATAGCCGGGTTTACTGGCCAATTAAAAGGCTGGTGGGATAATTATTTGACTAATAGTCAAAGAGTAGATATTTTAGGAGTTGTTAAAGCAGAAAATGGAAAGAATGTGCAAAATATAGTCTATTCTTTAGTTCTTAAAAGTATAGAACATTTCTCAGGAAGATGGTCAGATAATAGTGAGATCATCAGAACTATGCTTCCAAACCTAAGGTGTCATACACTCACTGAGTTTAGATAGTATAAGGATGTATTCCTTTCAAGAGTTATGGAATTACCCGAGTGTAATAGTACTCACTGGAAGTCTAAGTTTAGAGATGGGTTTCCCACTTTATTTGCTGAAAGAATTAGGAAGACCCTTAGAGGTACTGCTATGAGTATAGATTATAATAGTTATACTTATGGTAAGCTGATTAGTGTATGCACCCAGGAAGGTTTAACTCTTTGTAATGAGATTAAGCTAAACCAAGAGATTAAGAAACACCGTCTAAATGAGAGATAACAATTAGGAGAGTTCTGTGAGCAATTTGCTATACATCTATTAAGGCATGCTGATGTAGAAATGGTTGTAAAATGATGCAATTTTAGTAAGCATAAAGCTTATCGGACTTATAGTCTAGATACCAGAAGATATTACGCCATTTAAATAATAATGGATATTGTCACAATCTATTTATACAGTTTATTTTTGAAAATATATATGAAAAATCTCTGAAGGATTCAGAATACCTAAACCATATAAAGGTTTTCGAGTAACATGTTCAATAACCTTGTATAAATTAAATCAATCTAGGTAGTTGTGATGTAATCGCCTAAGTAAATATTCATCAACAAAGGGTTGGTACAAAATAGCTATTGTTTACCCTTATGTCATTGAGAAAAGGTCGAATTTGAATTTATCATATCTCTGTATATATTCATGACATGAACGTAGTTCGAAATTCTAAAAAGTTTTTAAAAGCAGTAGATCATCTGCTGAAAGAAGTTGAAATGAGAAACTTAAAAGTACAAATATTTTTTTTCTACTTACAAACTGATAGTTGACAAATGGAATGCTTTTCCATCAACTAATATATATATGGTGAAGATTTTAAAGCGATTTCATATGGATAACACTATATTTATTGAATACTCCGATGATTATGTGATCGATTGACATAATAAAGGATTTATTTAGACCTTATGAGAATTACTCGACCATAAAGTACCAATCCCCCTATTCAACTACCCATCCAAGAGCATTTGGCTTCAGAATACTTTATTCTTATATTAATACAATTGATGCACTTGTATATCTTGATATAGTTGTGAGCATAACAATATGTGATTACGATATAGTTTTTACTCCTACTTGAAGATATTAAAACGAGATCTGCCGCATATCGTAGAAGAAATCATTGATATGAATTTGTTTGTTTAAAAAATATTATCTAGGTCTTGTTAGTCATGCATATGCTTGATATTCATCTGATCAACATAAAGTATGATCCAGACAAGTTATTATTTGCATATCGGGACGATATCAAATTTTGTTGTTCTACAAGACAGTCGATTATTGCTACTTATTCAAATCATGAAAAGATATCAACAACGTATAAAGCAAATTAAAATGTATTGGATTGAATTTTAATAACACGAGGACTGCAGCTCTATTAAAAGAATGGTGATATAGATGTTTAATAAGTTTGTACAAAAAAATATTTGGCAAATTTGATCACAATGGCATTGTTAATCTCAACATTTGATAAGCTGATATAAAGATCTGAGTGCCTCATCTCAGAGGATTCAGTGATGTTTTAATCAAGGGGAGAAAAATATTTGTTGTATTTTTTTTTTTCTTGACCAATATTTTATCCCATTGGATTTTCTTGGCAAAATTTTTAATGAGGCAGCTAGCAATGTATATTAATAGATGTGTGTACTCTTTTTCATTCCTTATGATTAATGGTGTCAAATAGGCGGGTTGCGCTGATTTTCGGTGGGTCAAAGTAGGCTAAATCAATAAACGGGTGGGACACTAACCCGCCAAAAATTTACTTAGGCTGGGATGGTCTAGGTCAAGATGAGTTAAAATTTGTATCATAGCCAACTCTTACCAAGATTTAATAAATGCATGTTGTTTTCTTATGAATTATTTAATTATCAAATAAGACTTTTTCTTTTGTTATGGTCATATATAACATATCAAACAAAAAAGAATTATTTTAAAGATATTTTATCAAAGTTATTCATGAATCAATTAGGGTTAAAAATTAGCCCAACTTTAGATGGGGTGAATGGATTAGGTCAAAATGGGCTGAGTTCAACAAAAAAACGGGTCAATGACCGGCCCAATCATGGGTAGGTTAAATGGGTTAGGGCTCAAATTGCCACCCCTACTTATAATATTTTCCCAGTGATTTTTTCTAACAAGGTTTTAAGGAGTAAGGTCTTAACGAGGCATCTTATGTATTAATAATGTCCAAAGGGGGTGTTATGAATACACTATATGGTGAATGTCTATTATTGCTCCTACAACCGTCTAAAGAAGTTTGTGATCGAGCAAGCAGCTTGCTAGTAGCTCATACAGACAGCTTGCAAGCAGCTTTATGTAAGCCTTGCAGCAGCTTCCTAAAGCAAGCAGCTTAGAAGTACCTCGACAACTTACAAGTAGTTCATGTAAGCAGCTCTAAAAAAGCCTTACAACAGTTTCCTGAAAAGCTTTACAACAGCTTCATTTCTTCTATAAATAAAAAGCCAAAACATTTCATTTTGTACATCAATTTCAAGAGAAATAAACTACGTCTCTTGTCTTGCATTTATATTATTTTATAACACCTTCTACTTCAAATTTATATTCTTTTAGGTGAAAAATATATATCCTTATTTTTTTTGCCAAGCAGATGATCTCCGCCAAACTACCATCTTGTTCTTTCCTTGGTTAAACCAAGCTCCGGTGATAATCTAATCGAATACCTAGAGTTTAGGCCCTGAAATCATGCATAAAAAATCATCTCTTTATTGACTTAACGAACCTTGTAATATATCTTGCAAGTTGCAACTCTTAAACCAGTCTCCGCTCATTGAGGGGGAAATGCCGAAACTTTTGCTCGTTCTTGGATAAGCACCTAGAGTGATTATTGACAATCGTTGCAAATATTTCTGCCGGTTGATGTTTGGGCAAAATGTTATATTTTTAGTATATTACTCATTTTATATTTTGTTGGTTTAGTGATTAATTATGCGATATTTGAGCTAAATTATGTCATTTTATGCGTTGGAGCATCGGAAGAAAGAGTCGAATGAAAGTTGCACGAAAAGAGGACGAAAATACAAAAAAAAGAGCACAAAAACACCAAGTACCCAAGCCTAGCTAAAGGCCAAGCGTAGCCAGCTCTGTAGCCAGCTTTACCATGCTACAGGCTAAGTATAGCCATCTCTATAGCCAGCTTTACCATGCTACAGGCTAAGTAGCCATCTCTATAGCCAGCTTGACCGCACTACAGGCTAGGCGTAGCCAGCTCTGTAGCCAGGATGACCGCGCTATAAGTCTGGCATCGCGAGGTCTATAGCCCAATGACTAAAAGTGCGTGAATTAAAAGACTCCGACCCGGAGTTGGACTCAAGGACCTCAACCTAAACATATAAATACTCCCTAAACGAGTTAAAAAGGGTTGGACATTATTTTGGAGAAAGAAAAAGACTACAAAGCATTGTGGAGCAAGAATCAAACAAGTTTTCCTCTATTTCTCTTTACTTTGTAATTTAATATCTTTGAACATCATGATGATTGTTTATACATTTATGAGTGGCTAAACTCTCTCATCTAGGATTTGATGGAACCTATTGAAGGATGATTTTCCACCACGTTTAATATAAATTTGTCGTTGATCTTTCTCTACTTGTTCAACTATATTTTCGTTGTTGTTGATTGAAGAGCTCTCAATTAACTATGCCTATTTAGTGGGTACTACTCGAGAGAGAGTACCCATTTAGGTAGTTGTTGAACAACATCACTCCTAACGTATTTGAGAAATCAATACGGAGGGTTTAAAAGTGGAATTAGAGATAATGAAACCTTGGTGCGATCGTAGTGAGCGGTAAATTAGTGTCAACTAGCGTAGTTCGAGAGAATATGTCTAGTAAATTATGGTAGTTGCTCGAGAGAGAACTACGACACCGAAAGTACTCACGATCGGTAGAGAATACTTAGGAAAATTTATAGAAAACTTAGCGGAAGAGATTCCGACAATTGGGGAAATCAAAATCCTAAAATTTTCCAATCTTATCTACAACATTTGCTCTGTTAATCATAATTTACTACTTTTTAATTACTTTGCCCTTAGTTAGTAACCGCTCAAACCATTATTTAATATATCTGAAGGTTGATTACTTGAATTCTTGCTACACTAGTGGTTGTGATATGTAGGTTAATTCCTTGTGGGGTTCGAGTCCGGACTTGTAAATCGGATTATATTTGCAATAACCTCTAGACCTCTTAGGAGGAATAATTAGGCGTGATCAAATTTTGGCGCCGTTGCCGGGGACTTAACACTGTAGTTGTAGCTGTATATATTGCTAGGTTTCGAGTTTGAACTTTTATTTTGTATTATTCTTTTATTTTATTTTATTTTATTCTATTTGTTGATTTGAGAAACATGACATCTTAGAATTATTGGAGTTTAGGTGTTAGTGATTCTATTTTTGATCCTCATACATATTGTGAAGGAAATCACTCGTGGCAACATTATCTAAATATTCTCGAGAGCGAGTTATATGCACCAACTCAATCTTATTTGTGGAATATGTGTGATGTGTGTGGTAGTCAAGATAGTCACTTTCATGGTTGTGTTTATATTTCTTATCCTCCCCCAACCCCTTAGTATGATGGTTCTACTTTTTCTTGTGAAGTTAATAGGAAAAAGAACCTAGGGATGATGGTCTGAAAGAGATCAAGGATATGCTAAGGTGCCTTGTGGAAAAAAATAAAGAACCCAGGGATGATGGCCTGAACTAAGGTGTCTTGCGGAAAAAAATGATTAGAAACAACTTCAGATAGAAAGGCAAGACACAACTATTCTCAACTTGGAGGCTCAAGTGAGACAACTGGTTGAAGCTTTTGATGCTCAACAAGCCAATATTATGGATAGTAGCCAAAAAGAGTGTGAATTAAATGCAGAAATTAAGGTATTAATGGAGGAGGTCAGAGTAGAACACCAACAATCTATCCAACTAGAATTTGATGATGCCGATATTGAAGAAGTAATACTAAAATCAGCCAAGGACATTGATGATACAAATTTAGTTGACTATAGTGTGATTGGTGTTGAGGATGTCGAAAATATTGAAGTTCAGGTATTTGAGCGTGTTAGATCTCATTCCAGACACTTCTCTACATTGTGTTCGGGTGGTGAAATGAGAATTGATCCTTATGAGCATAAAAAGGAGTCAAGGGAAGAGGTAGATTCAAAGATAGTAGAAAATTAAAAAAAATTGGCTCATTAATAGCTAGTGGTGACAAAATATATTTAAAAAGGCAAAATGGCCTCCTGGCCACTTAAACTTGTATCAGATTGCCAACCTGGTAAACGAACTTACAAGTGTTCCAATTTAGCACCTCTACTTCACAGTATGAGGAATAATAAACATATAGGTCTGACCGTGTTCCTCAATTACTATGACATAAATGACATATCATATGCTTAAGCTATCATAATTTGACATGTGTAATTTGCAAGTCCCACCTTTTTAATTCCAATGTTGACAAAATTTTAACTTATCGTTTTCTTTCTTTTCTCCCCACCACAATTGGGACCTGCAAGAAACTCATAAACCAACAATAAATTCAAAGTTGGCCGGAGAACTCCCTTGTAATGTCTTTGGTCGACGACGAATAGTCGCTCTCCGTGTTGCCTACTCATTTTATCAATATCTAGCCACCATCTCTGCCCAAACATCTTATTCTATTTTATTTCAACCACCTCAATCACCATCTCCGCTGAGACTTCCTTCCCACCAAGCCCATTGGCACAAAACAGATCAAAAATGGAATTTCACCCCTGCCGCTATTTTTTTTTCTGAAAAAACGAAAAAAGTATGAGCATTGACCAGATAGAAAAGATAGAAAAGCTTCTAATTGTGACCTTAACCATAAACCACAATCACCCCCTTCTTTGACAAAAAAAACATACTCCAAATACTTAAATGTGAAGAAGAGAGCCTTTTTTCCGCCAGAACTTCGTCCAAAATCATCCATCACCATTAGACATATCGGAGAAACAGTTGTGATTTTTTTCTGCCGAAAATCGAGTTGTGGTTATAAATAAAAAAAAAAAAAAAAAAAAAAAAAAAAAAAAAAACCTCTTATTCCTTTCAAGGTTAATAAAGAAAAGAATGAATAGGCCCGGGGAGGAGAGGTTGAGTGAGGGATGGGATAAGAAACGAAAAGAATGAGGGGAGAAGTGGGAATGATGGAGGTGGGAGGAAGTTTTGGGATTTCAATCTTTCTTTTTATTATTTTCTATTCTTTTGTTATTATTTATATATTTTTGTTTATTTTAATATTTTTTCTATTAAACTACTATGTTCACGTGTCATTTAGGTGTGATTTGCACGTAGTTGGGCCATGTCAGCAATGTTTCTTCCACGTATACATAGTCAACGGTCAGAGGTGTTTATTACTCCTTACTATGTAAAGTAGAGGTGTTAAATTGGAAAACTTGTAAGTTCGTTTACCGGGTTGGCAATCCGATACATGTTTAAGTGATCAGAAGGCCTTTTTGCCATTAAAAAAATATTTATCTATCCATATTATCCACTTTTTAAAAACGGATCAAATATGAATAAGAACCATATTATCCATTTAAAAAATAGATAACTAATGAACTTAACTTTTACATCTATAAAAACTCAAATTGTGGGTTCCTTAACTTTGGGAGACTAAAATTCTCCCTAAAGTGATTATATCCAAAAAGTCATGGATAATATGGGTATCCATATTATATGCCGGTTAACCTATTTCCTGTCCGTATTAAATATAGGTCGGGTCGGATAATTTATCCATTTTTGTATTACCCGTTTTGGACTGACCTATATCCGACCTGACCAGTCGTTTGCCACCCCTATTAACTACTACTAAAAATGGACTCATTAACAGCTAAAAGATATACCCATGAAGTTGACTATCTATAAAGCGTTCAAACAAGACTATCCAAAAGATGACGAACCTGGAAATATAGTACAAAACTTTGAATGCCCAGAAACTAGTACAAAATACAATATATTGCATCTTCTTCTTGGTTCTGAATAATATGAAACATCCTCAATTTTCTGCCTAACTGCAAAAAATGCCCCTACTAAAAGAATATTACAAGGAGTTATTAGCACCCTATGACACAACAGAATGGTCAATTTATCTAGCCTCCATTTCAGCCCCTCAGCAATCAACAACTGCAAACTGAAAGAATTAAGGGACACAGCCCTAACTCTACCAAAAAAGGACCTGAATTGTCTACTTCTCTCTTGTAGTGTTTGTTCACACCAGTATGTGAAGCACCATTAGATTAGTAGGGACCCATGGGTGGCATACCAAATGGAGGCATGGGAGGCATTCCCATTCCACCCATTGGAGGTGGTGGTGGTGGAGCGAAGCCTCCTCCCATACCTGCACCTCCCATACCCGGTGGAGCAGGCAAAGCCAGGGGCAGCAGCTGTGCATACATATTCTGCAACCAAAATGAGAATAAGGTTAGCAATGGCTCATTTACAACATGATGTTGCACTTATCAAAAGCTTTAGCAATGTTGGTTATGTTCCAGACCATAAAGCAGTAAACTAGCAATTGCTTGCTATATAGATTACACAATGAATACCTGCTGCTTCATAACGTCCTTCTCTTCATTCTCTTTGGCTTTTGCTTCATTTTGAGCCTCAATTTTATCTCTTATTAGCTCATCAACCTTGCCAGTGTATTCGCGAATAAACTGCAAAGGAAACAGAGAGAGAGAGGGCTCCAAATCACAAACTAGTTGCAGGTTACACTATAGATATCAACAAGCAATAGAAAATCAGAAAGCAGACAGCAAAATGATTTCCACAAATGATATAAGCTAGGACATAATAATGATATGACATGCGAGGCATCTTTATATTTCTGATATTTGCCCACATCATAGTGAACGACTATAAACAGGAAATAATCAGGAATAGAGCTCCAGAAGAGATGCATAAGAATATCATGTGAAACAGACCCAAGGGAAACACAACCCCCCCCCCCCCC
>MCJB01048097.1:64694-131543 GCA_002018475.1 Nicotiana obtusifolia
GGATGATTTTTGAAACCACAGTTACCTGTTCAATGAAATAAACAAGCAACTGTTCAGGAAGTTCACGATCCCCGGATTGTGAGGCAGTCTCCATTGCATCTTTGTAAAGATTATCTTTCTTCGACAAAGCAATGGATTGCTTCCATCGACCAGCCCTTTTATAGATATAAGCAGCAACCCGCCTCATCTCAAGAAGCTCATGTTTCTCTATCTGCTCACTCAGCCAAAGAGAAGTGGAATTATTATCAGATATCTGATAGATACAATGAAAGGCAACTTGCTGAAACTATCCTTTACCTTCTGCGCAAGGCCAATCTGGTCAAAGTTATCATGCAAATCAACTGATTCAAGTAATCTATCATAGTCTTCTTCTTCAACATAAATCTCATTAAGGGCCTCGTTTACCGCAGAAACATTGTTACTTTGAACAGCAATCATGTAAGGCTTCACTAGGCGAAGATGACCAGCCTGTTATCCATCACAACAGAAAAAGATATACGGAGAAAAGGAGGGGTTAACATCAAACAATCTAATCCGACAATCGTTGTAAGTAAATAAGGCTACTAGGAAAAGTGAAACCTTTCTCATTGTGTCGACTACACGGGTGTGGTCCACCCTAAGTGCAAGAACATTTAAAAGATCATTGATAAGATCAGGATGCTCTTGCAAATAGAAATGGACGGCCTTGTAATAAAGCTCCACATTAGCAACTTTGACAACAATATCTTTGAACTGCATATGATCCCAAGCATCCGGAGAATGATTCATGACAGTAGTGGCAGCATTGTCAAATTCATCATATTGGATATACAAATATGTAAGTTCTTTCCAGTGTTGCTGCTCATCACAGGCACGGATAAGCTTGGGAATGTTGAGACGGGTGGAAAATAACTTAATATGTTCCATGAGCTTCTCGTAACGGTATCTGGCATAAAGGACGCCAAGTTCTGTGAAAATACCCATATGGGCACGCTCCAAACCCAGCCCACTCTCCATAAGGGAGATCAATTCATTGAAACATCCTCTGTTTTGGTAATATTCACTCACTTCCTCCAGATCATCCACCTGCCAAAGCAAAAGTTGATACAACCTTTCAACAGTATTCCAGGTAATCTCAATGCAATTTAAATAAGAATGTTGACACAGAAATACAAACAAGGATCCCTGGTCAGTAACTTATGAAACACAATGCTAAGTTACCTGTACGATAATGTTAAGCCCACAAATCTGAGCTAAGCGGAACTCTTCAGCGTCAACGCAAGCAAAGCAGACTTCTTTCCACGTTTTTGCACTATTTGCTTTACGTGCTGCATCAACAGCACCTTGGAACTGATTTAGCTTCACAAGTGTACTAGCCAACTTGGCCCAGTTAGAAACAAAAGCAAATATGATCTTTGCAGCCTCATATAAGGCTTCATCATACAACCGGTCACCAACATTCGGTAGATTAGCAACATTTGGCATGAGAATGAACTCTTCAATGTCGCTCAATCGATCTATTTTAGCATATGCATAGATTAGTTCACTGTCAACCTTAGGCTCTTTTGACTTCTGCCTTACCATCAGCAGATACTTCACCAAATCATGGTAAACATCTGCATCCTCTGCAGCACGAATGACATCCAAAAATTGGGTGGTATCATCTGCACGAATAAACGACTCAATAGCATCACTGATTAATTCTTCTCTCAGTTGAGCTTTAGCCACTTGGCTCCAAACAGCATCTTCTTCAACTCGGAAGGCAAACTCCACAGCCCGATTTATATCGCGAATATTATCTAGCAGAACATTGGCAGCCTGGACATTCAAATTGAACTTCTTAAAGATTGAAAATGCTTCTTCATAAAGTTGGGCTTCTACAGCTACCTCCCCTACTGCAGGTCCATCAAAATTATCAAGCCTGTTGATATAGTCCATAACTCTTGAAGGATCAGCTTTAATGGCTGTCAAGATAAGCAAGTTTTGCAGATTAAAGTTCCCACTGAATGCAGAGTTCTGGAGCACAATCTTTTCAAGAAGCTCAATCAGTTCATGCGGAAGATCGGCAGTCATGAAAGCTTTAACAGCAGCAGAAACGTGTTCTGGGCTTTTGCTCTCAGACAGAGCAGTGGAAACAACTTGATCAATAAGCTGCCTTCTGAACTCGTTTTCAGGGTTAAGAACCTTCTCCCAAAGGTCAGCATCCATCCTCTCAACGACATACCTAAAAAGATTAGGACAATTTGGTTTGTTCTCCTCTAGACATCTGACAAATCAGCAGTTATAGAACAACTAACTACACGAATAACAAACCTGGCTTGCAGTTTGAACAAAGAGTTCTTGTTTGTTACATTGATAAGTTCATCATCACAGTTCCCTCTCCGATATGCAACAACAGCAAGGGTAGGATCGCGCTTCTCACAATATTTACCCACAACACGTGAATCATAATATGGATTCGTCGTCAGGAAGTGCTCCGGGTTATTGTTGCTATCTATGATGATCTTACCCAGAGCATTGTGTACATGCACATCTTGGCTTCCTTCATTCACAAGATGCTCCAAAAACTGAGTAAGCAGTCGGAGGCGGTTCCTGACAACCAAGAGCAAAAGCTTAAAATGCTATAGTTTACCGGAACCAACTTTAAAATAATTGTACTAGATATAAAATAAAAATAAAATTTAAAAAAAAGGGAACCTCTTTTCACATTCATCCACAAGGGGCTCAACAGAAAGCAGAGAACGAACGGAAAGGATCAAGCCTTTAATAAAATCCTCAGGACAGTCATCATCCAATAACTGTCCCACAACTAAAGGAGCATTTCCTGGGTTGACCTATACAATGGCCGATAAAAGTTCGTAAGTCATTTGCAAAAACTTCAATAAATCAAGTCGTACACAGAAATCATACTGACCTTTTGGACATAACCTTCAATGTACCGTAGCATATTGTTGGCATAGAGGTAGTGTGTGAGATCAGGAACAAAACCAAAGCGGTCACAAACATTAATAAGAGGCCGAGCATCGGGAAGCTTGGCTTCCATCAAGAAGTTCTTCGTCTTTTCAGGGTCATAGAAGTTCGATTCTCTTGTGACACGCTCAACCTCCTTGATTTGTCCAGTCCTGGCAGCTGCCTCAATATATTTGAAGTGAATATCAGGATCCTCACTGCAGGAAATAAAAAATGAGTGGTTGACCAAGCCAGCCAAAATATCAAAAACAAGTGGTTGATAAAAGTTAGCAAAATGTCAAGATATCCTCTCCATGAATACGTACCTGGAACTCAAATATGATCCCAAGAAGAAGTACAACCCATCATAAGACTTGAATTGCTCAAAAAGCTTTATGCAGGCATCAACACCCAACTGCTCAGAATACTCTTTTGCAACCTGCAATACCACAAAGCATAATCAGATATATTGCTATGGGTATTGTTTGTAACAAATTTGGGCAGAAAAATAAAACTGCAATCACAAACAACTATAAAGAAAAAAAAATGATTTTATTGATAAATATTGCGAGTTACAACTTTGTTTATCCCTTGATTCTTCCTCCGGATTGTTCTTAGTGATTCGAGGGTTGGATCAGCATATTCTCGAACGTAGGATAATGCGGACCTCTATGAATTATTTGATCTCCGTGAAAGTCAATCATTGTGTGGATGTTCTTCTTGAAGTATTTGATTATCAAGAACATCTATAGATCACGACATTATTTTATGCCTTGACTCCTTTGTGAATATCCCGAGAATTTATGGAATTTTCTGAGATGACCTCAATTTGCGAGATGCTTTCAAAGGGAATACGTAACCCTTTTTATAAGAGCAACCTAGGGTTAGAGTAGGGTATATGCGAACCTAGGGTTCGAGGGCTGGATCAGCATATTCTCAAACGTAGGATAATGTGGATCTCTATGAATTATTTGATCTTCGAGGAAGTCGATCATTGTGTGGATGTTCTTCTTGAAGTATTTGATTATCAAGAAGAACATCTATAGATCATGACATTATTTTATGCCTTGACCCCTTTGTGAATATCCCGAGAATTTATGGGATTTTCTGAGATGACCTCAATTTGCGAGATGCTTTCAAAGGGAACACGTAACCTTTTTTATAGGAGCAACCTAAGGTTAGAGTAGAGGAGCCTCCAAGTTAGACTATTTGAGAGTAGCCTTCAAGCAACCCTAATAGACTCCTAGAATTGCAAGAGTCTTTTCGTAGTATCTTGAATTTAGGATTTTGCTTGATCCGATAAAATTTCGATATCTACAAATGCCCCTACTTCAAGGTTTGTCGGGGGTGTAGGCTTGGCGAAATTTGAAGACGAGACTTGAGGTACCCGACCGTGCAATATATTATTTTGAAACTTGTAATTTTTTATTTGCAGGAGGAAGAGATGAAGGGCAGAACTGGTCCCACTGGGAGGGCCAATTTGTTTGTAACAAATTAGGGCAGAAAAATAAAACTGCAATCACAAACAACTATAAAGAAAAAAAAAAGGATTTTATAGATAAATATTGCGAGTTACAATTCTGTTTATCTTTTGATTCTTCCTCCGAGTTGTTCATCATGATTCGAGGGCTGGATCGGCATATTCTCGAACGTAGGATAACGCGGACCTCTATGAATTATTTGATCTCCATGAAAGTCGATCATTGTGTAGATGTTCTTCTTGAAGTATTTGATTATCAAGAACATTTATAGATCACGACATTATTTTATGCCTTGACCCCTTTGTGAATATCCCGAGAATTTATGGGATTTTCTGAGATGACCTCAATTTGCGAGATGCTTTCAAATGGAATAAAATTTCGATATCTACAAGTATGTTACACAGCCCAGAAAATAACAATTTCATATAATGTAAAAACAAGCTCTAATCGCATGATTCAGGAATCTCTAATTTAATTCAGCACAAAGACTTCGGTGCAAAAACATATAACAAACCAAAATGAGCACCTGAACAATTATTTGAAGGTTGCCTTTGATATTGATCACTAGGAGGTCTTTCATGCAGTCAAGAGCCCATTCGCGCGAAAGAGTCCCAAAGAACTCAACCAGAGCCTGAGACAAACAATATAGTTAAGTAAAAGTTCACTCTCTCTAAAGAACAAGTCAATGCAATCTATAGAGCATAACAACCTGAGGTTCAATCGCATGTGTGTTCACAATGACACGCTTGATATCAGGGAGCTCAGAATAGTGCTGCAGAAATAATACACCAATTTACCAACTTGCAGTCAGATGAAAGTAAAGGCAAATGCTGAAAACCATTCAACCTGCAGAGCCCGCACGTAAAGACCAGCTTTTTCACAAAGTTGAGCAATTCGAGGTCGATCATAGTGACTGAACATTCCATTTGCTAATATAGCATCTGCTACATTGGGGAAAGTCACAAGATTGATTTCCAATACCTGTGCAGTGGAGACATTAAAATCTAAACAAAATGCAAAAACAGCAAGACGTCCTACAGAAGAGAAAAGAAACCTTAGTCTGCAAAAAACCATGTTCTGGAAGGTTAGGTTTCAGAACATCCAACAAAAATGCTGTTGCTTCGCGGATCAAGTTCCTCTGATGACAAAAAGAAAAAAAGAGAGAATCCTCATCAGCTATATGTTGCACCCAGTAGAAAATGGTAAAAAACTTCTAAAACACCTAGTTTAAAGCCCCTAACAGGGAGAAGATTGGAATGAACTGTGTCAGCATAACAGTAAACAAGCATTTTGACATCATTAAGAAGCCAATTAACCTGGAGAAAAAGGTCAGTGATTGTATTATAATCAACTGGACAACCTCCCTCCATTTGGGACATCATGAGTGCAAAGTTAACAGCTCCCTGCATATACAGCCACAATTATTCAAATTAATCCACCCACAAAGCACCATCTAGAGAAGTTGTGTTGATTTTTGCTTCAAGAAAGAAGCATTTTTACCAACATGAGAGCAGAATATCAAAGAGATGTCTAAAGATGAAAACAGTCAAAGCAATTGTTTTCTCCATAAATTATGGGCAGGTGAAATCCGAAACTGTCTAAGATTCAAAACTATTGACTTCCAAATGATGGGAAAACTATGTAATTGCATGAAGCTTGCAGAAAAAGATGGGAAATTGACAATTTATGAATTTTGATAAACCACTCTCTACATACCTGAGGATCAGATCGAAGAATTGTTTGCAGGAGGAAGAGATAGTCAGGTGTATATCCAACCTATATCAACAAACAATTTTTCTAATTACCAACCTCAAATACACTTCATAGAAACGTTTGGACTGTGTAAAACATACATGGCAGCTCAGGCCAAATAAAAATTTTACGAGATGATGTCAGCAAAAATGCTTCACTAACCTGTTTGGAATATATCAGAATCTTGTCAAACTCCCTGCGCTCAGCAAAAGCAGCGACAACTTTTGGAGTTGCTCTTGCTTTGATGTATATCTTCAAGGCAAGGTCATTATCAATAGTCTACATAAAAAAGTTTGCAGCTGCTGTCAGCACCTTAGGCTATGTAAAAGAGAGAATCGATTGAAGTGGTGAACAGAACAACACTAGTTATGTTGAATTCTTGTTGAATTCAAAGTTTAACCTTCACAAGGTCGCCAAGATCCTCACTGCACTCCAACTTATCCTCAGCTAACCAGTTCTCCAAAAGGTTCTTCTTATTTTGGTTGACAACAAGGCGTGACAGTTCTAATGACTCAAAAGCATTGAGCTTCCCTTTTGTCAAAAGTGTCCCAAAGTACTGCAAAAGAGGAGGTGTTTGCCCTGGTTGAACAGGAACACTCTGCAACAAGACGAAAAGACACATAAATACAATGTGCATAATTTGCACGATAAGATGAGGAACAATCAGTTTATTCTTGAAACTAGACCTTGATGAGCAATAAAAATTGAGAGGGAACAAAATCATTACCTGAAATTTGGCAACAGTATCAGGTGTCCGGAGTATGCCCTGAGGTGATTCAGCAGCAAGCTCAGCAGCCTCTTTGTACTTGGTTTGAGCAAACAACTCTTGAAAGCGCTGGACGACCTGAGACAGATATAAATAGATATAAGACCGTTGTAAGAAACAGACAGCAACAAAATTCCCCTCATGTTGATTCCATCAGAGTCAACAGCTTCTGACAAGATTGTCAACTGCTGACGACAAAAAGGGATTAGCCTCATCAAATCTAGTCCTAGAAGATGATTGCAATGACAATCTATTTTAGTACTTCTCAATTTAGAGAAGGAAGAGTTCCAAGAACAAAAACCAAGCTGTAGAATGAACTAGTTAACAGTGTTAGAGAGTTCCACAGGCAAGAGATCCCGTACACCTAAAGAAAAGGGCAGAATGCCCTCCCATCGCAAAAATCATTTCAGAACAATGATATATCGAAAATAATATATCCACTTACCAAATTCTCAGCACCTGGAAGGTTTCCTCTTTTAGCAAGATTGACAGCAAGCTCCAGATTGTTCAACTGCAACATGTGTAAGAATTTGACAGCTTACAGGATTCATCCTCAATTTACACTTCCAGAAACAAAATTGTAACAAAATGTGTGGACGCAGAATGCAAAGAAAATAAACGTACTTGGCCACTGATAAAAGGTATAATAGTTGTTTCATTTACTGTGGCTAGCAACACTTGACCTCGCCTGTTGACGGCATAAAACCCACCAACTGACGAAGCTTCAGCTGTCAGGAAAATAGGGTCTGGGCTAATCCTATTTCTGTAAACTGCAGTAGCTGTTTCCAGGTCATAGACAAAAAGAAGCCCAAGCTTTGTGATGACAAAAATTAAACTATACTTATGAGATATCTGCGAAAGAAACGGATAACCGTGTCACAAAAAAACTGAATTTAAAATACAAAAACACAAGACAAAGCGACAGACCCCAGAAAGGGAAGGCAACTGATACCTGCATGGCAACTGGGAAATCATCAGCAAAATCTGGAGGGAAGAAAAGATCCGCCTGTTTTTTTGTAGATGAGGGTTTCCCTGCAAAAGTTTATCACATTAAAAAAAAAGGACGAAGTTATATCAGGCAATTCTCACCACAATGTTAGTAATAACTTTCAAGGCTAAGAAAGTGGCGAAAGGAAAATAGGACACGGCATATTAACCTGGCTGGGCTCCCAGCTCAATGACATGCAACTTTGATACAACTTGTCCAGCATTCAAGCTTCTCGTGGCAAAAGAAATGAGTATGGAATCCCTATCACTTCCAGGTACCTGATTAAAGCACACAGCGGTCACAACAGGAAAACAAGGAAGCAATGCCAGGAAAACAATTAGCAAATTGTATGGAAGAGCTTTTCTCACTCTGAATGATGCAAATGATGCAGCGTGTGCCTCGAGGGATTGACTTCGTTGCTGATCAACTGAAAATAGTTGCATATTTCCTTTGACCAGTTGGGGCCTCTAATGATATGGAGGAAAATGGTAAAATCAAATGACGAAAGAGCATCTCCTTTGTACACTGAATTGGAGAAATCATCAAAACAGTAATGTCTACACCTAGAACACATTTCAATGAAAGTTTAAAAAGCCAGTTGTTTGAGCTTTAAATTGGTGTGCAATAAACCTTGTTAATATCATAATTTGCAGCCATTCATCAACATCGTCTAGTGCATATAACAGATGGGCCACCTTTGGCCAGGTTACTGCAGCTGAAAGCATCCAACATTCAGGCAACAAAAGTACTGTGTACTACCAGTACTATGGCCAAGGCACTAACATGCAAGTTTCCTTTCGTACAATACCGTAATAGAGATTGAGAATGACATACAATCAGCAAGTTATAAAACAAAAAAGAATTAGGGTAGATGGAGCAACGCAGAAACATTACATAACGAAGTGATTGAGAAAAAGTAACACAACATTAAAGCCTCATATGACCTTTCCTGGCTTTTCCCTCGCTGATTATACTTTTGGGAAGGGGTTAGATGATAAAAACAAAGTCTGCTATCAAAATAAAACATCAAAACTATCATTATCAGTGCAGGTTAACAACATTACACACCTCCGGTGAACCTGGGGCAATACCAATCAAAACCAACCATTTCTCTGAAGGATCACAACGATAATTGATTATTTGGTTATTGGCTAGGTTGGCTGTTCTATCAAACATCTTTACAGGCTCAGTATCACCTGATAAAGACAATATGGACATCTTAAAGACAGAGAACACCAACCATCATTCCAATAAGAATGGCCAGAAAAAGTAATGAACACAAAATTAGACCTTTATCCACTCAAACAAGTGGAACAAAAAATGGTAAACATTATCAGTGGAAAGGGAACTGTCTCACCTTCAATTGGCCAATGATAGACTGAGGTTTGTGTGACAATTCCTAAAATCTTTGGGGTAATCCACTTCCAGAAAACAACCTAAACATAACACGCAATGAGAGTTATATCAACACTATCAAAATCCCCAAAGAATGCAACAAACTGATTAAATAATAAAAAAGAATTCATGGGGATATTTATTACCTGCTCGGGCATCTGATGTGACTTCATTTTCTGCTTTGCCTCGATATTAAAAATTTGTAAGTGATCTTGAGTAGTTCCTGGTACTTGAGCTTCAAGAGGAGAAAGAAGACAGAATTGCTTCACTCAGGAAACGTATTTTAACGAAATCCAAAGTGGAAGAGCTGTCCCATCAGTTTATAGTTTCCTCTTTGCCACTTATAAAACGTATATGGATGAAAGAAAATAAGATCCCCAGTAATTCAATGCTTCGCCATTGAATTAAAAATTCTTTGAAGAAAACAACAAAAAAATCCACTAACCCTTTAAGCAATGGAGGTAAACAAAGTAACGTGGTAAAACTGACTTGTCCAAACTACAGCGGATTGGTCCTCATTTAGAAGTCAACGTACCCAGAGCGCCATTAGACAGGATATATATATCTTGGATGAAGATTTTATGAACAACGACAACAACAACCACCACCCAATATTTTATGAACATTCAATTCAAAGATCTTGATGTTCTACTTAAGCTAACAACTGCAATAGCCACTATCATATCGACTTTGTCTTGACTTAAATGCAGTCAGAGATGGATACACAAATTGAAGTTTATGAGTATTGGATTCTTTCCTTTTTGAGTTAATGGGGTTCTAAATTAATAATGTGTACATATTAAGGATTCGGGCCAAAGCTACTGGGTTAGCTGAATCCATACCGTCAACTCTACATCTGCCTCTGAATGCAGTAGTCATCAAAGACCTAAACATATTCCACGATTGCATTGTTTCCTCTAGATGTTAAGCCGTGTTATCAAAGGCGCGCTTAAAGCACGCTTAAGCCCTAAAGCGAGGCTCAAAACATGTTGAGCGCTTCGCGTCGCTTAGCGGCGCTTCAGTGTTGTTATCAAGGCTCTAAGGTATACTTTTCCTTGCCAATGAGCGTAATACTGAAGAGGCAACACTAAACAATTGATATTTTACTTTATCATAAATTTTCTTCAATTTCATTGTCCATATATTTGGTATTCATGCTTATAGATATTAGTCTTGGACTACACATACATATTTGTAGTTTTTCTCCATTTGCGCCGTTCTTCATTAAAGCTCACGCCTTATTTTGCTTAATGCCTGAATAGTCCTTAGAGCTTTTTTGCGCTTTTCGCCTTTGATAACACTGATGTTAAGAATCAAAGACATTTTGCAGATAAAACTTCATATATAGACGTTAAATTATACTGTTTGACTTTTTTACTGAAGCTTCAAATTTCTTTCACATTGATAATAAAAAGTGAATAAAAGTCCGACTTATCCATTTTTAAGTATGAATAACCAAACAAACTGCCGTCAGTTAATTTGTATAGCATCAGCAATTCAAGCATCCCAACTGCAAGCAAGTCAATTACTCTAGCCAATGATAGAACGAACATTCAGTAAGTAATCTAAAAGTTTCCTCAACAAAGATAAAATTATACCTTTTAGAGCCAAAATTCTGGAATTGGGATTCATAAGAGCAGAGTCAGCAGTAATAGGGCGGCGCAAAGGCTGCATTGGCATATTCATATCAACAATCACCACACTATTTTGTGGCGCCGTCTCTCGAACACATATATACTTGTCTGATTCCATGGTAACATTTGTGAATGTGATGAACTGCGGGTTCACCCCTATACTTGACAACTGCAACACCAAGTCATATAAATTTCAATCCAAGATTTTACATTTAGCAAGTTCAACATAATATCATAATTTAGGTCGCAGATCTGGCAATTAACTAAATACCAGAGACTAAAAGAGTAGATAGAACGATACACTTATTAAAAAATGCGAGGAAGAGAAATTAGAAATGATTACTGTAAGGGCCTCTTTCATAGTGATCGGAGCATTAGCAGCCGCCATGATGGAGATCGAGACTAAGGAATGGGCCGATTAGGTACAAGGGAAAGGAGATCATAAATAAAGAAACCCGGGAACCCTCCGAGAAGAAACGTACAACGGAGAAGGAGATCCAGAGAGAGAGAGAATACAGAGGGGTAGAGGGTTCTTCAAATCGAAAATGCGTTGGTGAAGCACTGGGCTTCTGTATTATAGTTAAAGGAGTAGCGCGTCTAAACTAATGTTCAACGATGGGAAAGGTGGAATTCTGGGTTGCCGGGAAATGAATTGTTGAATTCTAACTAGAGTAATGTCCCTGTCTGTGCATCTATGAAAAATAAAATAAAATATCTGAAATTGATGAAAAGACGTTAGGTGTTTCTATGTAGCATAAACAGTAGTCCCCCAAATGAGTAGTAGGCATATATAGCAGCGATCGAAAAATTAAAACGAACAATCTTGCAGATTAAGGTTCCAATTTCAACACTATAAGTCCCGTTTGGACATAAAAAAAATTTTATTTTTTTCCGAAAAATTTTTCATTGTTTTTCGAAATCAGTATTTGTCCATAAAGAATAGATTTCAAAATTTTTCAAAAATTTAAAAAATTCGAAAAAGCTATTTTCAAAATTTTCACTCAAATCACTCACAAAACTTCAAAAACAACCCAAAATAATATTCATTTCCAAACACAACTCCAATTTTCAAATACCATTTTCACTTGAAAATTTTTTTCACTTTTTTTTTGGAATTTTACAATGCTTATGTCCAAACGTCCACTAACACTCTGTTAATTGTTTTTTCTTAGTATCATTTTAAAATGTATTATTTTGTAGTATTATATAATACTTTTTATATTATGGATATAATACTTCCATAGACCATGTGACTTGGCCCCGTTTAATTTTTCTTAAGATTAAGATACTTAAATTTGAATATATATTTCATATTTAAGCTATTATGTCTAAATCAAAATACTAAATAATAACTTTTCAATTGAGGTTTTATGGAGATGTTTGGAGTTTAGGTGTGGCATACATTAGAGCGATTAAGGACATATACGATGGAGCCAAGACCCGAGAGAGGATAGTAGAAAGAGACTCGGAACACTTACTAGTCGAGATAAGATTGCTTCAGGGATTAGTTCGCAATCTATTTTTATTTGCCTTGGTGATATATGAGTTGATACGGTTGTACACAATAAATTGAATCGAGAAAATAAAATCAAGACCGAAAAATATTGCAACAATCGTAGTATTTTATTTCAAATATTTGAGTGTTACAATCTCTATAAATCCTCTATTTCTCCTTTCCAATAGTAAATAAATTCAAGGGCCTTTGAGCTTGATCTTGAATCAATATTTGAAACTTGTAAAGAAATTTGCGGCGTTTGATCCACGAGCTTTCTCTTGCTTCTTGTTATAACTTCTAGCGTCTTTTCTGAATTATGAAGACCCCTATTTATAGTTGTGGAAGGGAGGAGTTATGATAAGAACAAACTCTTTCCGACCAATCAAACTGAAGTGTGACATGGCCACGTTTAGTTGGCCAGAACATGTCACTTGCACATGTAGCGCGATTTTATTGGCCTTTTTAATTTGACTTGGCATGCCTTATCATTTTAACACGTGGCATGATCCCATTGACTCTTCTATTTGACTAGGCGCGCCACGTCATTTGACATGTGGCACCAAACTGAGCCTCTAGAAAGAGGACGTCTTGGGCCTAATGAAGTGGACCCAATTTCTCAAACACGGAAGTTCTCGCAGTTGATTTCAAAGTCGATCACAGACAGAAGGCTTGTTAGAAGCAGCAGATTCATCTTCTACGGTGATATAGTTCCTGCTCGCCTTTCTTATGGAGATGCGCACTGGTGACGGTTGTTTGTATCCCAAACTTTCACGTGGTTTCCTCGTCGCAACTTCTGATGGGAGCTTCCCTAACTTTAAAGGCTCGTTGGGATTATATCTAGCTTTTGCAAATAACCTGTACGCGTTAGGATCAAAACCTTCATCTGTTCGCTTTGTAGGGAGTGCCACATTCTGCAAACGATTTTGGGCCACAAACCCTGCAAGTGGCTTTGAGGACAACTTTACTGCCTCAATTTGTTTTACCTGAAGAGTTAACTCCTTTAGCATGTTAGTTTGGAGATTAGATGATTCACCTTCATCTTTCTTCCTTTTAGGGACATATCGGAGCGCATGAGTTACTTTCTTGCCATAAGACGCAATATCCCATCTATAAGATTTATTCGAGTTAGGTTGCACCTCTTCAGTAACAGCTTTGGCACTACCAGCAGTCACCTCAGCTATTTTAGTTGTGGGCTCGTCATTCTTGCTTTTCATGACATCATTAGCTTTTAGCTCCTTCATAACGAGGTTCTTTAATTAGAACTTTGCATCGATGAAGTGTGACTCAGCCTCGGTGAATGGCTCATCATCAGCAACTATCTTCTTCTCATAGTATTTTAACATTGATGGTGGGTAGATGGAACTACTTTATTCTCATGTATACAAGGCCTTCACTCATGCACCATGCACTTGATTGCATATTTTCAATGGTGGTTCCCATCTTGATAGCACTTATGGCTCTTTGCCCCCTTGGTTGAATCCTTGAATCATCACACGACTTTCCAAGAGTTTGTTCATGGAATACCAAGTTCTTTCACAGTGCGAATTGGAAAGATGTTCACTGAGGATTCTCCATCAACCAAAATTCGATTTACCCTTTCATCGCGTATATAGCCAACTAGGTACAACGGGCGGTTATGAGGAGTGTCACCTAGTAGAACATCGCCATTTGTGAAAGTAATTTTTTCCTCACAAGCATTAACTTCTTGAGGAATGGACTCGGTGAGCTTTTCCGAAGATGGTGTCCATGGTAGGTCATCACTCTTTTCTTCCCCTTTATTAGCATGGCAACAAGAGGCATCAATACCCTCATGGGAATTCTTCGTGCAGAACCAACTTGGTAAGAATTCCTCCAAGGTCACTGGATGTCGTGGCTTTTGAGAATGGTGCACCTCCACTTTTGCTTTCTTCAAATGCTTAATTGGATTCCATCTCCTTGGTCTTTTCACCATCATTTTCCTTGTTTGTTGTTCTATTTATTCTTCTCGTGGGCTTCTTTTGTGGCGCCTACGGCGAGTCACTAACGTCCAACCCTTATCATTATCATGGTCGTCTACTTCGACTTTGTTATTTTCCAGTAATTCCTCATCTTTGATTTGACGGCATAGCTCATCTAGACTGAATGAGCCAAAGGTGATAAAGACTTGGTTCACACTTGCCTCTCATCTTCAAGCACGATCTTCTTTTTACGGGCCAAGTCCATAACTTTGTCCTTGAAGACAAAGCACTTCTCCAGAGGGTGGCTCACGAGTCGATGGTATTTGCAATAATTTGGGTCATTCGTTTTACCAGCTTCATTTGGCTGCTTCATCTCCGGAAGCTCAATGAGATTTAACTCGATGAGTTCTTCAAAAATTGCTGACACATCAGAATCCAGAAATGGGTACTCCTTCTCTTGCATTTCTTTTAGAGTCAACATTCTACTTGGTTTATCTTGAAAAGATGTGGATTTTGTACTCTGCTTCTTGCTCACCTTCGTTGTGAACTTCACAGGTTATGTGTTGACATTCATAGCTTCTTTGTTTTCAGACTTGGGTGCAAACTTGCTCCATTTCCTGACTTCTTGCTTGTCGTTCCCTTTGCAAGGCTCATAGATAGGCAGCCTTTCGTTTCCAGTGGAGCCCATGCTTAACTCCATGTCATGGGCACGGGTCGCAAGTTCTTCAAATGTGCTAGGCTTGATACCTTGCAAGATGTAGCGGAGTCCCCAATGCATGCCTTGGATGCACATCTCAATGCCAGAAGCTTCACTAAGCCTGTCTTTACAGTTGAGGCTTGCATTCCTCCAACGATTGATAAAGTCGATAACTGGTTCACCCTTCCATTGACGAGTATTTGTAAGTTCACGCTCATAGTGCGCCTTGTGCTATAAAAGCGATTGAGGAACTCTTGCTCTAGTTGATCCCAGCTATCAATAGATCCCGCCTCGAGGTCTGTATACCTGTCAAAAGCATTTCCTTTTAGCGAGGGGACGAACTGCTTGACGAGGTAATTTCCATAAGTCCCAGCACTATTTTATGTCTCAATAAACTGTGCATATGTTGCTTTAGGTTGCCTTTTCCATCAAACTGTTGAAACTTTGGAGGTTGATAGCCAGCAGGCATTTTCAACATGTCGATCCTCGCAGTATATGGCTTTGCGTATGTGAGAGAGGACTTGATAACAACTTCGTACTTGCTTTTAATAGTTCCTTCAATGAACTCCTTCAGTTGATCGATTGGAATCATCCCTTCAGATGAGACAGGGATGGACTTAGCAGATACAACTTGTCTTGGGGGAGAATTACTCTCTGGAACCTCTGGGAGATTGCTAGGTGCATGGGTGGATTCTTCTTCCATCAAGATTCCCACCCTATCTGTTAACTTGTCAATTCTAGCATCTTGATTTTGCATGCACTTGGTCAAGCCGGCGATTGCTTCCGTCAAGTTTGCCAACTGCTCCTCCACAGATGAAGTGTTTGTCATCATGGCTGGCATGATTGTCATGGACGATGGAGAATAGTATGAATTGTCACACAGATTGATCTTCGATTGGCTCACGATATGTGGTGTAAGTGGGGAGGATCCATCACTTGAAGCATCATCATCTTCCGTCACGGTAGAGTACTTGGATCCGGAGAGGTCAAGCAGAGCAAGAGTTTTCTTGATCTTTTCAGCAGCATCGCTTCCTCCTTCGGGTGCGTTTGTGGAAGATCTTGCTCCTTTTGAGGATGATGATCCGAAAATAGAGGTTGATGCGGACGACACTTGTGGTGCTTGTTGTCCTAACGAGCTTGCTTTGCTCCTCGTAACTGGTCCAAAGCTTCCAAAGGTAACATCGAGCATGTTTTCCACATTAGCATAGAACTTGGAATTAGCAGCCTTGGTGAAAGTTTAACTGGAATTTATTTTAAGCCATTTCAATGTTCTTGAACTTTGGTGATTGAAAAGTTGAGATGAGAGGTAGAGATTGTCCCACTGGGCGTGCCAAAATTTATAGACAAATTGCGTCGAGAAAATAAAATCAAAATCGAAAAATATTGCAACAATCCTAGTATTTTATTTCAAATATTTGAGTGTTACAATCTCTATAAATCCTCTGATTCTTCTTTCCAATAGTAAATAAATTCAAAGGCCTTTGAGCTTGATCTTGAATCTATATTTGTTTCCACAAACAATGATCTTGTATTCAACTAAAATGAACTTTGATTTGAACTCTTACTCCTTGAATCTTGATTTGTTCTTCGTTCTTGAGCTTGGACTTGATTTCTTGAACTTGAACTTGATTGCTTGAAGCTTGAAACTTGTAGAGAAATTTGCGGCGTTTGATCCACGAGCTCTCTCTTGCTTCTTGTTATAACTTCTAATGTCTTTTCTGAGTTACGAAGACCCCTATTTATAGTTGTAGAAGGGAGTGTTATGATAAGAACAAACTCTTTCCGACCAATCAAATTGAAGTGTGACATGGCCGCATTTGGTTGGCCAGAACATGTCACTTGCACATGTGGCGCGGTTTCATTGGCCTTTTATTTTGACTTGGCATGCCTTGTTATTTTGACACGTGGCATGATCCCATTGGCTCTTCCGTTTGACTAGGCGCGCCACGTCATTTGACACGTGGCACCAAACTGGGCCTCTAGAAAGATGACGTCTTGGGCCTAATGAAGTGGGCTCATTGCTTATGGCCCAAGTAAATGGGTTAGCCCAACAATCTGGATTTATTTATTTAATCCACATGTATCAGACTAATATAATTAATCTTATCATATTGGTCCAGACACATTTATTTGGACTATACTTTATTATTTATTGAATTTAAATTCAATTAATTTTGCATGCCTACAACGTCACATTCAAAGAGAGGTACTGTTTGACCAAAAGGTGTAACTTTCGGTTAAACTATTAAATTTACGTATTTATGGGTTAAATCTAGTTAAGGAGAAGAACTCTAGATGCTAATCTCGAAAACGTGCAAGAGATGGGGGCAGATCTCATAAATGATTAATGACAATAAATGCAAAATACTCTTAAAGCATGAACATTAATGGAGATATAACTAACAATAAATGACATTTAAGTAAATAAAGAGAATGATTCACCCAATAATGGATGGATTGGACGAATATTTCTCCTGACAATGATGAGTGACAGAAAGGTCCCAGATTCGTATGAACATTCCTCAGATCTAGTGGAAAGGTGGGGAATAATATGAACAAGAATACTTATCAAAAGGTAATCTTGGTATTTTTTGCAAGAAAGAGAGAATCTTCTTCTCAAAAGTGCTCTTATCAAATGAATATTACATGCCTTTCTTTCTTTTTCTTTGCCCTTATATATTCAACACATATCCCTAGTAAACCCTAATAGTACAAATGTCAGGAATATTCACTAGAATATTCTCTCTAATATCCTATTATGAAAACTAGCCGTTATTGTCCTTTAAGCAGTGCTTGGCCTCGACCATGGTTGACACCTCGGCCACGAATTTTGCTGCCTTCTGGTCGACCTCGACCGACTCTTTCCTTAATGTCATATTAGACCAAATACCCTTAGGGAAGATTTTGGCCCATACAGGTACCATGGTGTATGTTATTTGCAGATAATATAGTATTGATTGACGAGACACGCGACAGAGTTAACGATATACTAGATATTTGAAGACATACTCTAGAGTCTAAAGGTTTCAGATTGAGCAAGACTATAACGGAGTCCATGGAGTGCAAGTTCAGTGATGCATCACATGAGATGGATGTGGAAGTGAGGATTAGTACACAAATCATCCCGAAGAGAGGAAGCTTCAAGTATTTTGGGTCAATAATCCAAGGAAATAGGGAGATAGACAATGATGACAAATATTGTGTTGGAGCGTTATGGATGGAATGGAGACTCGCATCTGATGTCTGATAACATCCAAATTCACTCCTATTAAATAAAAAGTGTCAACTGTCATATGCAATATAATTTATCCAACTATGAATGGGGATCGAATCCCACAAGGAACAATATAAGGGCAATTGAGAAAGTGTAAGAATTGTCACTCACTAACTCTAACCAAATGAAATCAAGTACGGTTTTGGTTTAAACTACAATTATCGAAATAAAAGAAATACTAAAGTAACTAATGGGGAGTACCGGCTTTGAAATTTGAGGCCTTGGCACAGAACAATTGAACTTAAACTCAAGAATAATCCTTTGTAATGCTAACCCACTATTTAATAATTTTGAAATTAATTATTCTTAGCCTTGAGTAATAATCTTTATTACTTTCTCTCAAACACTAACAAGACTTCCTAGTTAGTAATCTCTAGCCCAACCAAGAGCACTAAGTGCTCCCAACTTTGGCTATAACTTAGATTCTTCCATCTCTAGGTGAATCTATTTGGATGAGGTTTAAATCCCAAACCATGCTAATTAGTCTTTCCAATTTTAACTCGCTTTCTCAAGTCAAAATTAAAGTAAATAGGCAAGTCTAGGATGGTTAGTCCCCACAGAAACATTCAAGAACAAGACTAATTAACACAATAATAAGATTTCTTGACAAATAATAGTAATAAATCATTATTCAACAAATCTTTCGACTTTGTTGTCCAAAGTTATCACCCACACCAAATATTATAAGACAAAACAAGAAAATAAAGAGATGAAGTTTTAAGAAATACTCATCAATGGCTCCAAATCTTCACTTCTATGATAATGGGTGATGAACCCCTAGCTTCCAAAGTTTGTTCTCCCACTCCTAAGCTCTCAAAATATCATGAAGAATGAGTTCTATCCACCAGAAACCCAAAAGGTTCTATTTATAGGGCTAAACAATGTGTACCAGATTTAGATAAAAGTACCCCTTGGAGAGCTTCTGCGACCGCGGAATAGACTATATAATATTTGTGATCCGCATACTTGATGCTCCATCGCAGACTTGACTTTTAGATAGGGATCTGACACCTTGATGTGTTTTCAGGGCGAAATATAATGGACCATAGATGTGCTTTGTGGTCCGCAAAACTTTAATTGGATGCAGACTTGAACTTCAGCTTTTCTGACCCTTCATCGCATAGCAGTTTCGTGGCTCACAAATCAGTTTTGTGGTCCCGCTGAATGGACTGCATATTTTACCTTCTCAATGCTATAATTCCCTATTTTGCTCTGTTCTTTCCCACTCGCATTCATATTTTATGGTCCGCAAAATGGACTGCAGACTTGACTTCCAAAATAAGTAATCTTTGACTGCTTTTGCGGACATTTTGTGGCTTGCATTTCTATTCTGCGGTCACACAAAATTCTGCATATTGGGTTGTTCAGTGGACTTGATACTTTTGATCCATCTAGCTTCTTCTCCAGCCTTGTCTAAAGTTATAAACTCAGACTCCATTGTAGAGCGAACAATGCATGTCTGTTTGGATGATTTCCAAGATACTGCTTCTCCACTAATGGTAAAATGTATCCACTTGTGGACTTTTTTTTTCTGCTGATCCATTAATCCAATTCGCATCACTACATCCTTCAATTATCACAGGATACTTATTATAGTGCAAAGCATAATCTTGGGTATGTCTTAAATACCCCAAAACTCGTTTCATTGCCATCCAATGAGTTTGGTTGGGATTACTTATGTAACGACTCAGTTTATTTATTATACAAGCTATATCAGGTCGTGTACAATTCATGATATATATCAAACTTTCCAGCCCTCGAACATAATCTAATTGAGATATGCTCTGGCCTAGATTCTTTGTAAGAGCAACATTTACATCAATCTGGGTCTTTGCAACTTTAAAATCTAAATACTTGAATTTTTCAAGTACCATATTGAGATTGAGACAATGCCAGACCTTGAGGAGTTCTATGAATTTTTAATCCTAATATTAAATCAGCAACTCATAAGTCTTTCATATCAAACTTACTAGCAAGCTTACGCTTAGTAAAATTGTCTGCAATGTCTTGCTCAATATTAACATATCATCAACATATAGACAAACAATGACTGTGTGATTTTGAGTGTTCTTAATGTAAACATATTTATCACACTCATTAATCTTAAACCCATTTAATTACATTGTTTGGCCAAATTTTGCATGCCATTATTTGGGTGCTTGTTTCATCCGTAAAGTGACTTAACAAGTCGGCGCAATTTTTTTCTTTTTCAGGAACCACAAACCCTTCATTTGTTGCATATAAATTTCTTCCTCCAAATTTCCATTTAAGAAGGATGTCTTCACATCCATCTGATGGATTTCAAGGCCATACACGACGACTAATGCTATTAATTCCTAAATAGATGTAATTCTTGTTACCGGCGAATATGTGTCAAAGAAATCAAGACCTTCTTGTTGTCTAAACCCTTTGATGACTAATTGCTTTATATTTGTCAATGGTACCACCAGATTTTATTTTCCTTTTGAAAATCCACTTACAATGTAGCGACTCGACTAGTCGTTTTGAGCTCTAGCGCGTCGTTCGGCAGTTTGAGGCCTTGAGTAGCTTCACTTCATGTAAGATGACTTGTACATGTGGTAGGAATTGAATTTCAGGAAGATTCGGATGGAAAATTCTCAATTCGGAAGTCTTAAGTTGGAAGAGTTGACTAAGGTTTGACTTTCAATTAAACGATCTCGGAATCGAGATTTGAAGGTTCCAATAGGTTTGGATGATGATTTTGGACTTGTGTATATGTTCGGGTAGAGTATTGGGTAGTTCGGGAGCATTTCCGCACCTATTATGAAAGGTTGGCATTTTGAAAGTTTAATAATTTCTTATGTTTGATTTGAAGTGAATTTTGTGTTATCGATGTTCGTTCAGGGTTTTGAGCCTTGGAATAGGTTCGTATTGTGATTTATGACTTGTGCATAAAGTTTGGCATCATTGCCGAATGTTTAAGCATAATTCGGATGTGTTCGGCGAAGTTTAAAAGTTTGAAAGTTAAAGAAAGGGTTCGATCATTGATTTATAATTTTGATGTTATTTGACGTGATTTCAGGCTTCGGCTAAGTTTGTTTCATGTTTTGGGATGCGTTGGTATGTTTGGATGGGGTCCCGGGGCCTTGGGGTTTGATTCGGATTGACATCAGAGTGAGAATTTGGCCTTATGCAATTTCTGGTGGCATCAGATTTAGTGAAACCGCACCTACGAGGTTTTGGCCGCAGGTGTGGAGTCGCAGAAGCGGCCAAGAGGATCGTAGAAGCTGTTGGGGGCGAGCTGGGGCAGTGGCCACAAGGGCGAGCTTATTTCTGCATCTGTGAGCTCGCATATGCGGGCAATGGAGCGTAGAAGCGAAGAGGCGAGGATGAGAGGTTTTCCAAAGATGCGAAGGTTCAAGCGCAGTTGCACTTCAGCAGGTGCGAAGTGTAGTCAGCAGAAGCAGAAAGGTGCCTTGGGATGAAGAAGCATAGAAGCGGAGGAATTCCGCATAAGCGGACCCTTGTTCGCAAAAGCGAAGTGATGGAGGCAGGGGGTGTTCGCAGATGTGATGTTTAGATTGCACTTGCGGAACCGCAAATGTGGCCACATGTACGATGATCGCTGGGTAGAATGCCTTGTTAAGTACGGGGGTTTAGCTCATTTACATCTCATTTCTTCCATGGGAGTCGACCTTAGAGCAATTTTGGAGCACCATTTTCATCGTCAATCATGAGGTAAGTGATTTCTACAAGTTGTGAGTTAAATATACGAATTTAGACTTGTAAATTCATGAAATTTTATAGAAATTGTGGAGCTTTTGAAGAAAACCTAGAATTTGATATTTTTGGAATTTTACCACAAAATTGGACATGGAGTTCGGAATAAATTATATATTTGAGTTCGTAATATTATGTGTAATGTTTATCTTCAAAGTTTTTTAAAATCCGGGCAGGTGGGCCCGAGAGTTGACTTTGTGGACTTCTCGAGCAGAGTTGGGAATCATTATAAATCGTTAAAAATACGCATTGGGGTATATTTTGATTGAATTTCACATTGTTTGACTAGTTTTGGATTGATGGCCATCGATTTGAGGTGTTAGAGAGATGTCGGTGCTAGTTACAGAACTTCCGAGCGAGGCAAGTCTTCTGTCTAACCCTGTAAGGGGAAAATTTACCCCGTAGGTGTTGTTCTTGCTGTATGCTACATGTTGTGGGTGCCACGCACGTATGAGATGACGAGTGTCCGTGCGTATGCTAGAATTCCTAATTATATTCGGGTAGACTTAGGTTCACACCATGCTTTAATTGTACTATTTGATTTATCCTTGCATGTTTAATTCCTTTATTTCACGTTGCGACTTGAGACTAGGCTTGCGTAGAGTGATAGACTCGCTATGGTAGAGATCTGACGAGCTACTTGATTAGCCGCAGAATAATTGTGCTTCCCTCAACATTTCTATAAAATACTCTTATGGGATCGGGTCGTTCGCCTTGGCAACTTCATGAAACACTCCTATGGGATCGGGCCGTTTGCCTCGGTAGAATCGTGCGTAATATTTGACAAGAAGCCAGCATATTCGTGAGCTTTCCTGATTTGAGTTGTGACGGCCTATCAGGCGGGGACCATTTTATATATACTCCGGTTGAGGAGGTAACTGATAATTGAGAGCTTGTGTTTACTGTTCAGAGGAGGATTGTACCGCATACCTATATTTGCTTATACTATTTATTTACCATGCCTCAAACTTGCTTACTTCCTTCTGTATTTGATTTATTGGACCACTAGTAAATGTCGATGTCGACCCCTCGTCACTACTTCTCTGAGGTTAGGCTAGATACTTACTAGGTACGCGTTGATTTACGTACTCATGCTACACTTCTGCACTTATTGTGCAGGTATATATTTTTGGTGGTCTTTTGGGCGCAAAGGCGCCGCTATTGCAGGGACTTTATGGTGAGCTGCAGCCCTTGTTACGATCCGCAGCATACAAAGTCTTTTTAGAATTATTTGCATTTTCCTGTCTAACTTGTGTTCCAGACAGATGTTATATTGTCATTGTACCTTCTATTAGATGTTCATGCACTTGTGACACCGGGTTTTGTGGGTTGTTCTAGAAGTTATTTTTGGATTGTTTTACATTAGAACACTTTTACTTTATATTTTAATTAACTATAAGTAACTATGATTTATTTTAATGCACTGACCTCTATATCTAAATAAGAATCAGGATTTTAAAACTAATATAATGAATAATTAAGTGTTGGCTTGCCTAACCGCAATGTTGGTCACAATCACGGCCTATGGAGGATTTTGGATCATGACAGCTTCGTATCAGAGCGATCGGTTCAATTAGGTCTCACGAGTCATGAGCAAAGTCTAGTAGAGTCTTACGGATCGGTACATAGATATTTTACTTATCTTCGAGAGGCTACGGGGCTGTTAGGAGCACTTCCCTTCTTGATTCCTCATCGTGCGATTTGATTCCATGAGGCTTATTCCTTCGTTCCCTTTCTACTCATTCTTATACGATGTGGAGTGCTTGGTAGGCTACACAAGTTGTGAAGATGCTACTGATACAGTGCGAGATGCTTTTTCCTACGAATGCGGGCGGGTCATTATCGCTGCCTTATGGAGGTATTCAGTCATTTCAGCCAATGTTGGTATGGCCTACGGTCGGGATTTGATATCTCCAAACTTGATAGAACTCTTGTTAATATTGTGGTGTCGTCGTACTTGATCGAATGCATTGGGCCTCGTCAACATGTTGGTCTTCATTTGTTTAACTCTAAGCTCAGTGTTGTGAGATGGAACCTGAGAGGAAGTTATCAAAGATGGTTGCGTGCTTCGACTTCAGGATTGAGTCGGCGTTTCCAATGTTGATGGTTCGAAGGAGATAATCTCTGAGGTGGTTTCTATGCCTAGGAAATTCTGAATATGGTGAGAAGGGCTTGCTAACATATTGTTGGACCTTCAGGCGATGTTAAATGATTGAAGGGATTCTTATGGATGGCGGATCAGTGTGGACCCGAGGAGGTTAGCTGATTTCATGATGGATGTGACTATAGCAATGAAGTTAGAGGAGGTTGAATGAGGGTGCACATGTGGGCTATCTCGTGTGAGCAGGTTAGCACTTGCGTGATTTTGATGAGGTTCCTACGAAGAGTTCTACTTTCTGCCCAAACTGGGATGAATGTACCGCGATATGAGCTTGGATCGCTTGAAGAAGATGGTACGACGGTTCGGAGGTCGGGTGTACGATTGTGGCGGATAATTCGAGATGTATTATGATTATTCCAACGAGAACGTTGGAGAAATTTGGTTGAGCAATGGTGCTAGATCATGGTAACTGAGGAGGAAGAGTCATTGTGCCTTATGGAATTATGTAATTGTGGCTCGGTGCTAAGTGGGGGAGCCCACCATCTATGATGATGTGCCTTTGCAGTTTTGGGTTATCAATACGTTGGTGGATTAGTTATTACTAAGGGGAGAAAATATCAAGGGTAATTTGAGTAGGGGATTTGATGGATGTGACGTACAAGGGAAAGCATTCATCTGCTTTCTTCATTGGAGTGCTCATATGCTAGCGGAGCACCAGAAATTTGGTTAGATAATCGAGACTGAATTAGAGTTGGCGACTCTCAATAATGGTCCTAGTGGATTCAAGATTTGAGGTATGGTGCTTAAGGATTTTTCGGGTTCGTTATGTGGCTGAAGACTGGGTTTTGTAGCAGAGTGTGAAGGGTACTTGGAGTATTCTATGTTATCATCGGGTCTGCGGTATAGTGTTAGAGAAGTGGGAGAAACAACTTCAGATTCGCAGAAGATCTAATCAGTGCGGTTTATCAGTTGGAGATACTATTGAGTGCATGAAGAGGTTATAAAATGGCATATGGATGTTAAGACAACGTTGTCTCGTGATTTGGGGTCACTCAGGATGAGTGTTGTTTGAGGTCTGTTTGTATTTGAAGGGAGTTAAGTCAAGGGTAAATCGGAAGAAGTTGGGTCAGTTAGTGATGGGTTGAATCAACATGGTTGTGGAAATGATCAGTTCCTTCGGTATGTTAAGCTATACATGTGATTCGTGGCTGTATGTGCGGGATTGACAACCACCGTATTTTGATTGATTTGGAGGTATTTGATTATGAGGATCTGTTATGTGTAGATGGATCCCGGAAGAGTTATGGTGGTTTAGACCACAACTTGAGGTTTGTATTTTATGCAGTTATGGGAATTAGGTTGCATGTTGCGATTGTTCCTCTGAAATGTGTTGAATGAAAGGTTTCTAGATGATGAAGTGTTTATTTTATTGGTGGCATGATAAGTGCAGTGAGCTGTATGGAAATTGGAAGTTGAGGATCAAGGTTGCAGTACGGTGTTGATACTCACGAGCTCGGAGGAGTGCGGGAGGATTTCAGATGTTCAGAGTATGCTGGCACTATTTTCGGGCAGCCTAGGGATGGTCTATTTTGTGGTAGGAGTGTTGGGTATTGAAATACGGATGCTTGGCCAGTATTATAGGAATAGCATGGTCAATGTCCATTAATGTTCAGATTTTACTATCATGTATGGAAGGTTGTGGGAGTATGTCCCACAGGAAGATCGTATAAGCGTCACGTGCCAGTCATTCAATTGTTAAAGATTTGAATAAGGTATCGAGATTTTGGTGCCACCGCCAATGGGAGAGATTATGACTCGATAATCTTTGGTTGTGGACTGTGGGAGTTGGTACAGGATTTGATTGCTTCTCTTATGTATCATGAATTGGGTCATTGTGGATCCTTGGAAGGTTAGTGGCCCACTACGGGATGACCGGAATCGGCTTGGGGTCCGCTAGTAGATTTATTGTGAATGTGTGCTCTACATCAGGTCAGGCCAGATATGTTCATTCAAGATACCGCTGCTTATGGAGGAATCTTTGGGTGTTGGATGTTATTCCTGTTGTTAGCTATTCTCTGTAATACTATATTATGCCATGTGGGTTGTGAGACGACTTGATTATTCGCACGTGTGTTTTGGTTCGGTGTAGCTTGTGGTTATTGCACCTTAGTCGTGCTTGAGTTTTTGTAGCGCGGGGCGCTACCCGCCTCCCCAAGAGTCATATTGTTTTGCACTAGACGTGCTTTTGGTCGATATCGGGCATTCCGTTATGACCATTATGGCTCGATGGGTATTTCCTAATTGATTGTTATGTGTCAATCAGGTGGCGCGGCGCCATGGGTATGATGCTTGGATCGGGTTGCACGCCGAAACAATATCATGTGTGGATTGGGTTGCACACCGTAACAGTGAGATATTGAGTACGGTTCCCTATACTTATTTTTGTGTATTTTGTTTCTCATTCTCTGAGAAAGGTTCATAGCATTTGGTCAGCTGTTTTATTCGTTACGCGGGTCAGGTAGTTCTTTTCCAGAGTTCGTTCTTTTTTATGTGTCATATTCGAGTTGTAGCTTGTTGGCACATTGATGGCGTCATACGAGATCACGGTCAGTGTTTGAGGTGGCTTATTGCTCGAGTAGCTTGTACTGGGTGAGACGAGGTTATTGGACCTGAAATCGGTGCGATCGAATTTATGTTAGGTGTATTCAAGAGAATGTGTCACTATTCAGTTCAGAATGAGGTAACGGTTCTTGTCAAGCGGAGGAACTCTGTGAGTTATTGATGAGTTCCTGCGCATCTCTTTCACCATTACAGTTTTATGAGGTTGAGACCTGGCTTATATGTGTTATGAGGTATACTACGGGCATCGGGTCAGTGAATTTGCAGTTGTTGTGCTTGTTGGAGGTTACCATGGGCAAATGAGTTATGTGGTGCATTGTGTGATGTCAGCATAGGTGCATGTGTGGGTTCAGCGTGTGGAGAATGATAGGGTGTTCGTATGTTAGAATCAGGTCTTGTAGAGAGATTCAGAGGTTGGAATTTGGTCCTAAGGCTTGGTGGGTAAATAAAAGGGAGGATCTTCAGTCTGGCTCGAGCTAATGTATTCACATGGGTTGTGGTGGCACGGGCAGGTAAACAAGGTGTTGGAGCAATGATTTTGAGGCAACTCCGGAGCAGTTTTTGGCACGTTCGAGGACGAACATATGTTTAAGTGGAGGGAGAATGTAACGACCTGACCGATCGTTTTGAGCTCTAGCGCATCGTTTGGTAGTTTGAGGCCTTGAGTAGCTTCTCTTCATTTATGATGACTAGTACGCGTGGTCGGAATTGAATTTCGGGAAGATTCAGATGAAAAATTATCAATTTTGAAGCCTTAAGTTGGAAGAGTTGACTAAGGTTTGACTTTTGAGTAACGATCTCGGAATCAGGATTTGAAGGTTCCAATAGGTTTGTATGATGATTTCAGATTTTTGCGTATGTTCAGGTCGAGTATCGGGTGGTCCGAGAGCATTTCGGCGCCTATTTTGGAAGGTTGGCGTTTTGAAAGTTTAAGAATTTCTTACGTTTGATTTTGAAGTGAATTTTGGTGTTATCGATGTCCGTTCGGGAATTCAAGCCTTGGAATAGGTTCATATTGTGAATTATGACTTGTGCGTAAAGTTTGGCGTCATTCCGGAATGTTTAAGCATAATTTGGATGCGTTCGACCAAGTTCAAAAGTTAAAGAAAGGTTTTGGATCATTGATTCGTAGTTTTGGAGTTGTTTGACGTGATTTGAGGCTTCGACTAAGTTTGTATCATGTTTTGGGATGCGTTGGTATGTTTGGATGGTGTCCCGGGGGCCTCAGGTTTTACTCGGATTGAAATCGGAGTGAGAATTCGGCCTTATGCAATTTCTGGTGGCAACAGATCTGGTTTAACCGCAACTGCGAGGTTTTGACCGCAGGTGCGGAGCCATAGAGCGGCCAAGGGGATCGCGAAGCGGTTCTGGGCAGTGGTGGCAGGAGCGAGCCTATTTCTGCATCTGCGAGCTTGCAGCTGTGGGCAATAGAGCATAGAAGTGAAGAGGCAAGGAGAAGTGGTTTTTCGCAGATGCGAACGTTCAAGCGCTGGTGCGCTTCCGCAGGTGCGAAGTGTATTTCGCAGAAGCGGAAAGGGGACTTGGGATGAAGAAGCACAGAAGCGGAGGAATTCCTTAGAAGCAAACCCGCAGAAGCGGACCCTTTTCTGTAAAAGAGAAGTGCTGGAGGCAGGGGTGTTCGCAGATGCGATGTTTAGACCGCACCTGCGGGACCGCAGATACGGTCAAGGGACTGTAGGTGCGATGATCGTTGGGCAGAATGTCTTGTTACGTACGGGGGTTTGGCTCATTTTCATCTTATTTCTTGCATGGGAGCCGACCTTGGAGCGATTTTGGGGCGTCATTTTCATCGCAATCATGAGGTAAGTGATTTCTAAAAGTTGTGAGTTAAATATACGAATTTAGGCTTGTAAATTCATGAAATTTTATAGAAATTGTGGAGCTTTTGAAGAAAATCTAGAACCTGATATTTTTTTATTTTTACTGCGAAATTGGATATGGAATTGGGAATAAATTATACTTGAGTTCGTAATGTTATGTGTAATGTTTATCTTCAAAAAAATTTAGAATCTGGGCATGTGGGCCCGAGAGTTGACTTTGTGAACTTTTCAAGCAGAGTTGGGAATCATTATACATCGTTAAATTATACGCGTTGGGGTATATTTTGATTGATCTGCACATTGTTTGACTAGTTCTGGATTGATGGCCATCGGTTTGAGGTGTTGTTCTTGTTGTATGCGACATGCTATGGGAGCCGTGCACGTATGAGGTGACGAGTGTCCGTGCGTATGCTAGAATTCCTGATTATATCCGGGTAGATTTAGGTTCACGCCATGCTTTAATATTAATATTTGAGTTATCCTTGCCTGTTTAATTTCTTTATTTCACATTGCGACTTGAGACTAGGCTTGCGGAGAGTGATAGACTCGCTACGGTAGAGATTTGACGAGCTACTTGATTAGACGCGAATAATTGTGCTTCCCTTACGAATTTCTTTCGTGTTGTGCGTTTTCATCGAAAAGCTTTCTTAAATTTCATAACTCACATGTATATTCGTGAGTGGGGTCGAGGACCCGTTAAAGCTTCTTATTCTAATGGGATTAGGTCGTTTGCCTCGGCAGAATTATGTACCACATTCTTATGGGATCAGGCCGTTCGTCTCGGGAGTATCATATTCTTATGGGATCTGGCCATTCGCCTCCGTAGTATTATACTCTTATGGGATCGGGCCATTTGCCTCGGTATTTCTATAAAATACTCTCATGGTATCGGGCCGTTCGCCTCGACAATTTCATGAAACACTCCTATGGAATTGGGCCGTTCGCCTCGGCAGAATCGTGCGTAATATTTGACAAGAAGCTAGATATTCGTGAGCTTTCCTGATTTGAGTTGTGACGGCCTATCAGGTGGGGACCATTTTATATACTCTGGTTGAGGAGGTAACCGATAATTGAGAGCTTGTGTTTACTGTTCAAAGGAGGATTGTACCACGTACCTATATTTGTTTATACTGTTTATTTACCATGCCTCGTACTTGCTTACTTCCTTCTATATTTGATTTATTGGACCAATAGTAAGTTCGATGTAGACTTCTTGTCACTACTTCTCTGGGGTTAGGCTAGATACTTACAAGGTACGCGTTGATTTACGTACTCATGATACACTTCTGCACTTATTGTGCTGGTATATATTTTGGTGGTCTTTTGGGCGCAAAGGTGCCGCTATTGCGGGGACTTCACGTTGAGTTGCACCCCTTGTTACGATCCGCAGCATACAGAGTCTCCATTAGAATTATTTACATTTCCAGTCTAACTTGTATTCCAAACAAATATTGCATTGTTATTGTACCTTCTATTAGATGCTCATGCACTTGTGACACCGGGTTTTGTGGGTTGTTCTAGAAGTTGGTTTTGGATTGTTTTTCTTTGGCACATCTTTACTTTTTTAATTAACTGTAAGTAACTATGATTTATTTTAATGCACAAACCTCTCTATCTAAATAAGATTCATAATTTTAAAACTAATGAAATAAATAATTAAGTGTTGGTTGCCTAACGGCGACGTTGGGCACCATCACGACATATAGTGGATTTTGGGTCGTGACATACAACTCAAAGATTTATTTTTTGGAGGAAGATCAGCCAATTCTCAAGTATCATTACTTAATATGGATTCTATCTCACTTTTGACTGTCTCTTTCTAATATTGTGCTTCCGAGGAAGATATTACTTTTTTAAACATGTGAGGCTCATTTTCTAACAAGAATACCAGAAAATCTGCTCCAAAGGAAGTAGCTGTCCTTTAATATTTACTACGTCTTGGATTTTCTTCATTAAACGTAGTTTCCTTTGCTTCTTCCCGAGGTTGCTTAGATTTTTCACTAGATGAATCAAATTCTTTTATATACGGATAAATATTCTCAAAGAATTCAGCATTAGCAAATTCGATCACAGTATTAATATGAATGTCGGAATTTTTTAATTTATGAACCAAAAAGCGATATGTCGTACTATTTATTGCATATCCTATAAAAATGCAATCAACAGTTTCAGTCCGATTTTTACCTTTTTGGGTTTACAAACTTGCATTTAAGCTAAGCACCCCACATTTTAAAAATTTTATATGGGTTTCCTTCCTTTCCATTGTTCATACTGAATAGATTGCATTTTGCTACGGGGAGCTCGATCAAGTATTCGATTAGCTGTAAAAATAGCTTCCCCCCACAAGTTCAGGGGTAAACCACATCTTATCAACAAGGCATTCATCATCTCCTTTAACGTTTTGTTCTTTCATTCCGCAATCCCATTAGATTGTGGCGAGTAAGGGGCAGCTGTTTGCTAAATAATGTCATATTCCAAGAATATTTCCTCAAAAGGAGATTCATATTTTCTACCCTAATCACGTCTTATCATTTTAATCTTTTTGTTTAGTTGTTTTCAACTTCATTTTTATATTGCTTGGACACATCAATTGCTTCATATTTACTACTAAGTAAGTAAATGTAGCAATATATGGTACATTCGTCAATAAAAATTATGAAATACTTTTTCCCACCGCGAGATGGTATTGACTTTATGTCACAAATATCTGTGTGAATTAAGTCTAAAGGATTTGAATTTATTTCAACTGACTTATAAGGATGTTTTTACATACTTTGATTCCACATATATTTGACATTTCGAATTATCACATTCAAATTTAGGCAATACGTCCAAGTTAACTATTTTTCTATAGTTTTGAAGTTGACGTGACCTAAACGTGCATGTCATAAATTATTTGACTCAAGTAAGTAAGAAGAAGGTTTAACTTTGTTGATATCAATAGCTATTACATTAAGCATGAAAAGGCCCTCACTTAGGTAACCTTTTCCGACATATACATTATTCTTACTTATTACAATTTTATCATAAACAAACACACACTTAAATCCATTCTTGATAAGAAGTCTAGCAGAGACTAAATTCTTGCGAATTTCAAGAACATGAAGAATATTATTTAGAGTCACAACTTTGCCGAAGTCATCTTCAATCCAGCTCCTTCAATTTTGGCAGTTGTGGAGTTTCCTATAAAGATAGTCTCTTTGGGCCCTGCAGGAACATCAGAGGCAAACAACTCTTTGTTAGCACAAACATGGTGAGTGACTCCAAAATCAATCCATCACTCTTTGGGATATCCTACCAAGTTGCATTCAGACAGCATGTCACATAAGTCTTCTGTTTGCTCATTCTTTTCAATCATGTTTGCTTCACTCTTCTTCTTGTCCTCCTTTGGTGCACGGTAGTCCACAACCTTATGTACAATATTTCCACAGTTGTGGCAATTACATTTGAACTTCTTCTTACTCGGGTAATTATTTGGTCCAAATGGCTTCTTTCTCTTTTTGTTGCTTGTCAAAGCTTTCTCAACAATATTTGCTCCCATTATTGTCGAATTTTCACGGAACTTCTTTTCAGCAGCCTTGTCGTCTTCTTCAATCCGTAAAGGAATAATAAGGTCTTCAATAGTCATCTCCTTGTGCTTATATGACAAGTAATTCTTAAAGTCCATCCACAACGGAGGCAGCTTTTCAATAAATGTCGTAACTTGAAACGTTTTATTTACGACCATATCTTCAATCACAAATTTATAATTAGTAATATAATCAATATCTTTAATAAGAATATTGATTTGTTTTATACCTTCAGCAATGTGGTCATAAATGATAACTTGCCGTTCTTGGACTTGAGTTATGACAGATTTGTCGTCAACCATTTTGAAGTCCAGAAATTTGGCGGCCACAAACTTCTTAAGTCCAATATCTTCAGTCTTGTACTTTTTTTCAAAAGTATTCCACAACTCTCTTGATGTTTTCATGCTGCTATAAATATTGTACAAGTCGTTCCAAGCAACTCAAAATATATTTTTTGCACAAGAAGTCAAAATGCTTTCATGCCTTCGTGACCACAAATCGCTCATTGTTAGGAGTTTCTTCTGCCAAGACCGGAACGTCCTCACTAATAAATTACTGCAAAATGAGCATGGCAAGATAGAAGAACATTTTATACTGCCAGCACTTAAAATCTGTGTCGAAAAATTTTTCGACCTTTGGTGTTGTGCGACTTGAAGACGTATTAGGCACTGCAGCAGTATTTATCGCAACATTAGTAATTATAACATAACCATTTTGTTGGTCCGTATCTGTTGTCATTTTTCTGTAAAAGAAATTGACACAACCATAATTAGTAAATCGATGAAGTTTTTATATCTTCAAACCAAATATAAACCTGGAATAGAAAATCCGAAGATTTTAATCTCCAAAGATTAGAAGTAGAAATCACAAGAATTTTAATCTTCCAAAACAGAATATAAGATGAAGACAGAATTAAAAAAAAAATTCCTTAAGCTTGTTATAAATTGTATTCGAAAATAATTTCTGCAAAAGTAAAACAGAAACAAAAACTGAAGTAGAAAAATTAAAAGTTCGGAGCCCAACAGAAACCTGTATTTCCTTAAGGAAACTATTGCCCAAGGTTATTTGATTAATTCTTCCCATGATATAACAAAATAACTATTCTGTAATACTGGTAATGAAAATTACAGAATTCTATCGAACTCAAGAAATGGAAGTAGACCGCACTGATGCTTACTTTTTATTTTGAAAACATTGTAGAAATGCAACGAAGAGGCAGGGGGAATGTATGCAGATTTCTGTTATTCAGTGTTTGAAAACTGAGGCTAATCCTCTGTAGTTATGGCCAACAATGGATCTCAACAGGTGCCTTCTCATTGTATTTATAGCCAACAATGAGAAGGCGTGAATTTGACCGTTGAAAAATTACCTCCGTGAATTTCAAATTAAAATATTTTGCAAAAAAAAAACAATAAATAAATAACAGGGAAAAAGAAAAATAAATTTGGTCCAAAAAAATTTATCAATAAATCGTATATGAAGTCGAAGCTAAACAAGCGATGACGGCGACGGCGCGAGGCACCACTTTTTCTCAACACTCTTAAGAGCTAGAAGTGTGCTTCTCTTTATAAGCACAAGGATTTCTTCCCATTTTTCGATGAGGGACAGAGTACCTTGGTAAAATGTATATTTCAATCCTTTTGTTTTCCTCCATTTTCTATTAACACCTCTTTATTTTATTAGATAAAAACCGAACAAGTACATCACTAATCCTTCGCAATTCATGTGTCTTCACCAACAAACTAAGAGAGAAAATTATCTACACATTCAAATAAGCATTTAAATGGAATTTAAGGAATCAGTATAGTAGAACTCACTCTCTCCCACAAAGAAGTTCTTGTGCTACCTCTTTAACCCATAAATAGTTTTTATGGTCAAAGCTAATATTAAAGAAAATTGGGTTACTGATAACCAAATTTACTTCGCTTTCGTAGTAATACAGAAATAAAGTAAATAACTGAAATAATAATTAAAGGAAA
This sequence comes from Nicotiana obtusifolia, assembly GCA_002018475.1. NCBI lineage: Eukaryota > Viridiplantae > Streptophyta > Magnoliopsida > Solanales > Solanaceae > Nicotiana > Nicotiana obtusifolia. Next base: position 98,892 of record MCJB01048097.1, read on the forward strand.
GAAAGCTTATTGCTGCTTGCTAATTCTCCAGAATTGCAGATTGAAATCTTGAATCAAGTAAAATAAAAGGCTAATTGCATATGTTTAGAGATATTCAGATGATTGTACAAAATCAGGTATGAGTCCTTATATAAGGATATAAAGTTGTAACGGTTTTCCTACTTAATTCTGACTCGTTATTGGTATTAATTGCCTTAATTGCCCGTTAACTAATTTATTTGTAACGGTTATGGTAATAATAGAACATCGTACATAATCTGTAACGACCAGATCGGTATTTTTGAGCTTTAGCATTCCATTCAGGGGTTTGAGACTTTGAATAGCTTCATATTATGTATTATGACTTGCGTGTATAGTTGGTTTCGATTTTCGAACGGTTCGGGATTGATTTGGAAGAATGATTCTCATTTTAGAAGCTTTAAGTTGGAAGAGTTGACCAAGGTTTGACTTTTGAGTAAACGGACTCGAAATTCGATTTTGATTGTTCCGATAAGTTCGTATGGTGATTTTGAACTTGTACGTATGTTCGGATTTGGTTTCGGAGGTTCCTAAAAGAATTCAACACTATTTTTCAAAAGTTGGCAATTTTAAGAACTTTAGAGTTCGTATGTTTGACAACAGTTGACTTCGATGTTATTGGACTTCAATTGGTGTTTCGAGACTTTGGAAAGGTCTATATAGTTGAATTGATCTTGTGTGCAAAGTTTGAAAGTAAGCCAAAGTGTTTAGCTATGATTCAAACACTTTTTTGAAAGAATGATGATTTAACAACTTAAGAGAAATTCTTTTCGGTTTGAACCTCGATTCTGTGTTGTGATGTTCTCGTGGCTGTTTTGAGACTTTAAGTTTGTATGATGTATTTGTACTTGTTGGTATGATTGGATGGGGTCCCGAAGGTCTCGGGTGTATTTTGGAACATTGGTTGAGAAATAGTTAAGTTAAGGATTTGAAGTTTGACCATGGTCAATATCGGATCAAGATGACATCTGTTCGGTATTTTGAGTGCGGGAGCAGGTTTTTAGAGTGTTTTATGATTGAAATGCATATATGGTTTGTGTCCGGAAGGTTCCAAATGAGTTTTGAGTGCTAAAACGAAGATTTTTTTATTGCTGTTTTATCCTGATGTAAATAATTACGAAAATGCCGTTGAAATTTTCAAATTTCTTAAAAAACTTCAACTCATCATATTTCCCTCATTTTAAGACCAAATTGAGTGATTCAAAAGGCTATCTTGGGTGTAATCTCAGATCGCATTGGGCTTATCAAATGTATTTCGGGATCAGCTAGGACTTGAATCGAGCTGCGACAGCTGCTGCATATTATTTTTCTGTTTTGAAATTTAATTTCTTTTTCTCGCAAGGTTTTGGAACTTGGTTTTGGGCGATTTTGGAGGGCATTTTTACTACTTGTATTGGGGTAAGTATTTTTTACTTGAATTTGTTATTATTTCATAATTCCAACCTCGATTTTAGTGTTTGAACAATAATTTGAATTGGAGAAATTGGGGATTTTAGTAAAAACTTTCTAAAACATAAATTGATTGTTTGAAGGCCGATGTGAGATTGGAATTGAATGATTTTTGTATGATTATACTCGTATTGGAATGGATGTTCGAAATTTGTGAGTTTTGTCGGGTTCCGAGGTGCTGGCCCGGGGTTGGCTTTTTAGTTTTCATTAAAGATCGAAGCTTTATTATTCGGAATTTTTTCTATGGCTTTTATTTATGATATTAAGTTATTTTGGCTAGATTCGAGCCGTCCGGAGGTTGTTTCACACGGGAAGGGCTTCTTAGAGTATTGATTTAGCTTTTTTGAGGTAAGTATCTTGTCTAACTTTGTGCGGAAGAAATACCCCTTAGGATTGGGTTTGATTGTACTATTTGAATTATGTGAAAGACGTGTACATGAGTAACGAGTGTGTACACGTGCTTATATGTGCTAATTGACCGGTTTAGTCTTTTAGGTTACTTATAAGCATTTAATTGAATGTGTTATTAATTGTTCAATCTTTCATTGTCAAGTTTATTCTTACATACTTTACTTGCAGTTGTTATTACATTTTCTAGTTTCCATTGTCAAGGTTACTCTTATATGCATTTATTAGTAGTTGTTGTTACATGCTATTCTTTTAATTGTTGAGTTATTCTCATTCATTTTGTTGTAGTTGCTATTTCATGCTACCTCTCTTGTTGTTGAGATTACGATATGCATTTGAATTTGAAGTTGCCATTTCATGGAAATACTTTTATTATTGAGTTATGGAAGTTGTAATTTTAAAGAGCTATTGACACGTTTGTGGTTGAAATTGTTGGTTATTGGAATACCTTTTCTTGTTGAGTTATTCCTCGTTCATTTTGTTGTTATTGAGATTCATGTACATATTGTGTTTGAGTCGTGGTGTATGTGTTGTGGTAACATTGGTGTTGTTGATTTTTTGGCAAGTTGTGGCATATGGGCACTAGTGGTGCGAGTTGTGATTATGTTGTGATATTGATACGCATGCGGTGGTATAAGGCTAGAGGTTGATACGCATGCGGTGATATAAGGTGGGCTTGATACGCGTGTTGCTTGTAGGGGAACTACTTGAAGCCATGCGGTGAGATAAGGTGAGCTAAACACGTGTAGCTATTTCAGGAAAAATGATTTTCAAAACTAAATGTAAGGTTCACGCGGTGATATAAGGAAAGATTGTGATTAGGACTTGTGAAATGTGATTTCGAGGTGGTACCTCGGTTGTGATGCTCGTTGTACATTCTATGTTGGGACAACTTGTTGATTTGAACGGTTATTGTTCTTCATTCAATCATTCATCCGCATTTTGATTGTGTTCGGTTATTCTTTGTTATCTTGGTGTTGGAACGATTGTGGCTTCTTGTATGAGTCATACATTCTACATGATATGCTGTATTGCTTTAACATGCCAATTTGTGCCTCCGTTATAACTTGATAAATTGATTATCAATATGAAATTTAATTGCTTGGAGTCATTATATCATATTCTGTTAAGTTGCGGGTAACATAACGAAATAATAGAATTATTGACATGCTTTATTCTATGTATCTCTTAAGATAGAACTCTCTATCTCACTCAGTGCCTTATTATTTTAAATGGTTATAGCCTTTTTACTATAATTCAGTTCTCAAATTATACTCAGCACCCTGTTGATTAGTTACCTTACTTAAAATTGTTATCATGTTTCTCTTTTAACAAATTATTCAGTTCGGCTTGAAGCATGCTTTTTATATTCCTTTACATCCACTCGTATATGATGATTCACACTCGGTATCAGCTATGCTCTGACGGTTCGGAATGCTGCGGATGGGCTACGAAGGGGCCATGGATGCTCGATCATCGTCTCGAGGTGTTGTCCAGACTGAGGACGCGAACATGTTGGTAGATCTTCAGTTGTTTAGGTGTGGAATTCAATGGGTTCTTGTATCTGATTGGTACTGTACGAGTTTATGAAGGCCGGTATTGTGGATCATCGGATGTTGTGTCCTATGGCTTCGTACCAAGTGGGGGAGTTTATTATCGACGATTAGATTGCATGGGAAAGTGTTATATCAGCTTTGGGTCTGAGGTATATATGCGGTATATCTGTATTACTGCTTAATCTACATTTTAGTATCATAGAGGTTAGAAAAGCATCTTCAGATTCACAAAGGGTCTCTTCAAAGTGGGTATCTTGGTTGTAGCATTGTTGGGTGCTTCAGAGGAAATACATCGGTTTATGGGCCTTCAGACTGCGTGGTTCGTGCTAGGATCTCCCATATCGAGCTTTGATTTGCAATTATTGTGTGCCGACAAGGAGAAGTGTTAACTTGAACCAAGTCGATGAAGATTCGAGGAAGCGGTCAGCTTGCTGGTGTTGGGTCAACATGGTAATAAAGGTAATTGGTTCTTTTAGTATAGTAATGCCTTACCGACATTTTTGTGGCAGTACTCTTGGGTTTGACGGCTTGCGTGACTTGGTTGAGTTGGGGGATTTCAGTTCTGATGGCTTGGTGGTGGCGGATGGGTCTTTAAGAGTTCTTGATAATGTCGACCACGGCTTGAACTAGATGTCTGCTACCGGCATAAGAAACATGTTGCAGGTTATGGTTTTTGCTTGGATGGGGTCACAAGTTTTATACAGAATGGACGATTTCAGATGTTTAGAAGGATGCTAGCATCATTTGGTACCACTTAAGAAGGGTGCGCACTCCAGAAGGCGCACTGTGCTTCGACTTGCGGATGCCTGACTAGTATGACGGTAATCGCATGATTGATCGACCGCTGATGTTCAGATATTTCTATATGACATGAAGGAATTATGGAAGTATTTATCATGGGATGATCGTGTATGAGGAAGGTGTCAGTCATTTGAGTGGTGCAATTGGGATCGAATATGGAGATTCTGGCATTCTAAGGATCAGAAGACTAAGAAGTTTCTTAGAGGCAGCTTATTCCATGTTTTCGGACGGTAAAGGTATGCTAAGAGGTCCGTCGACTGATGATATGTGCAATAGATATGCTATTGTGGGCTTTGTGGAGGATATCCGCCAATTTCACAAGGATCAGAATTGATTTGAAGGCCTTTGGTAGGCCTAATGAAAATGTATATTTTACACCGGGTCAGACTTGTTTACTCAACACAGTTATTGTAGCGGGTGGTGTCATCAATTAGAGTTGACCTTATTCGTATTCTGATGTGTTTTATGTGTTACTCTTCTATATCACAACGGATTGTGAGACTGTTGACTATTTACATACGATGTGGTTATGTTGGGTTTATAGTGAAATTCGAGCGAGATTATTCTTGGGGTGTTGAATGAATAATTGTGCCTTGGTTATGGTTTTCCTGTTTCTGGTATATAGTGATATCTGTATCTCCATGTTTATGGTCATGCACTTCGTATGTTTGTTGTTGATATGCTTATGGTTGTAGATTGTGAGAATCATGGCTCGACGTATTCCAGGTGGACCAGTGTCGGATTGGGTCATGCATCATAGTGGCGTTATGTTAAGATATGATCCTTTGTGCTTATTTCATGTGTTATGTGCCCCTTGTGTGGTGGATTGCTAGCATTGCGCTTCGTGATGGTATCCGTTGAGCTGGCAGGACGGTTCCTTCATATCCATTCTCTTTCCATCATTGGGTACATCTGAGTTATTGTTCGTTGGTGCATGAATTGCATGGTATGTGGCTCTAAGTAATAATTGTGTGATAGGTGAGTCGAGTATCTTGTGCTGGATGAGGTGAGGTTATTGGGAAAATGAGTGCCATCAGATTTGATTAAGGTATGTTTGGAAGAACAGTGTCACTAGTCGACTTAGATTTTGGCTATGGTTCTTATCGGGTAAGAGAGCTCCACGAGCTACCAGGATCAAGAGGCAGCTATGACTAGAACGCAGGTACATCTTTAGATCCAGCTCCTGCCGTACGCAGCTACATCAGCATCCAACATTTGCACACAAGGTGCAGAAGTGTTGAGTACAACTGACCCCATGTACTCAATAAGTAACAAACCTAACCTTAGGTTGAAAGTAGTGACGAGCTGGGACAAGGGTCAAAGTCCAACTCCAATAACCAGCAACAGATCATAATAACATAATAAAGATGGTACAAGAAATAACTCAACCGGTTCACAGTTACGGAAAATAGGCATGCTTTTCAAGTTTAACAGTAGATCCCAGATCCTTCACCGAAAACCTCAAAAATATATGAAAACAAGTTTTAAAACTATGAATTTCCTAAAAAAACCTTTTAACAATAAACAAGATGTTTCACTTTCAGATAGTATAAGGAAAATACATCTCTATGCCTACATGTCAATATACAGGTGAAATCATGAATGTCACCAAAAACGGATAGCATGAGGAAATACATCTCTATGCTTGTATTTCAAGTACGCATGTCAAATACAATGCATCTAAATGATGAACTCATGTACTCACACTCTCAGAGTACTCAATCTCACTGTCCCGTATTCTCGTTCATCATGCTCAGTACTCAGCACACTCAGTCACTCAGTACTGTACATGGCAGATACAGCCCAAATGCAAACAAACCCAGGGCAGATCCAGCCCAAGATGCAAATGAACCAGGGCAGATCCAGCCCAATGCAAATGAACCAAGAACGCAATTAAATCAGGGCAGCTCCAGCTCAATGCAAATAAACCAGGGCAGATCCAGCCCAATGTAAATGATTGCTAGCAATCGCGCCCATTGTGGGTGTGCAGACTCCGGAGGAGCTCCTTCTAGCCCAAGCGCTATAATAAGCCAAATCTTGGCATAAATCAATAAATCATGTTGTGGCGTGCAACCCGATCCCATAAATATTACTCATAACAGGCCCTCGATCCCACTCGGTCATCAATCTCTCCAGTCTCTCGGGCTCACACACTCATGCTAAGCAGCCCTAATCAATGATACAAGATGTGACAATATATGATAGCAGAGACAAATATAATATGAATGATGAATGCGACTGAGTACATAACTACAATTCAACAAATAACTCAACAGCAAAGAACGACCACTGTGGGTCCCAATAGTACTAGCATATAGCCTAAACATGATTTCTAGCAATAAATTATAGCTGAAATGCTCTAACACATAGAGTACAATAAAAATGTTCAGATAAGATAGCTACACAGTTCCATGGAATCGACTAAATCACAACTCACACGGTGCACGCCCAAACGCCCGTCACCTAGCATGCACATCACCTCAACATCAATCACATAACACGTAATTCGGGGTTTCATACCTAGAGCATCAAGTTTAGAAGTGTTACTTACCTCGAACAAGCCAAATTCAATACCGAGCACGCCAAATGATGCTCCAAAAAAGCCATCCCACGCATACCGACCTCCGAACAGCTCGAAACTAGCCAAAAGCAACTCAAATACATCAAATAAAGCCTAAGGAAACAAGTACAACTGATAAAGGTCGAATCTTTACTCAAAAGTCCAAAATCAACCAAAAAGTCAAACCTGGGCCCCCTCATCGAAACCCTACAAAGCTCACAAAATATGACAACCCATTTAATTTCGAGTCCAACCATAATAGTTTCACTCAAATCCGACTCCGAATCGATGTTAAAAACACAAAAATTCTATCTATGAAACTTTAGACAAGAACCCCTAAATTCCCTTGCGAGATCATCAATCAAATGCTAAAACAAGGATAGATTCACGAAATATAATAAAAAATGAGTTAAGAATGCTTACCCCAATTCGTGTAGTGAAATTTCTCTTCAAATTCGCCCAAAACCGAGCTCCAAGTCTCAAAAAATGAGAAAAAAATGACCAACCCACAAAATATAGCTTCTGCCCAGCACTGTTCTCATCTGCGGCGTCGCTTCTGCAACAACATCATGCTTCTATGACCATAACTAACCAGCCGACCCCAAGCACCTGCAGTTTAAATCTCCGCTTCTGCGACATCATAGGGGCGAGCTCCTCTTCGTTCCTGCGCAAGACCCCGCTTCTGCGCACATGCAGGTGCGCCTCTTCCTCCGTATCTGCGATGATCCCCCAGCCAAGCCTGTTTGCGCTTATGCGACCAATCGTCCGCGTCTGCAAACTCGCATCTGCGTCCATACTTCCGCAGATGTAGAAACACCAGAACCAGCATTCCTTCAGCAATGCAACATGTGACAAACTGATCCGAACCTCATTTGAAACTCATCCGATCCACTTGGGAACCCGTCCAAATATACCAACAAGTCCCATAATATAATACGGACCTACTCGAGGCCTCAAATCATGCATAACAACATCGAAATAACTAATCGCACCCCAAATCAAGCTTATTGAACTTTTGAACTTTCAACTTCCAAAACTCGCGCCGAAAGATATCAAATCAATCCGAAATGGACTAAAATTTTGCACACAAGTCACAAATGACATAACCAAGCTATTCCAATTCCCAGAACAACAATCTGAATCCGATATCCTCAAAGTCAACTTCCAATCAAACTTATGAACTTTTCAAACCTTCAAATTTCCAACTTTTGCCCATTAGTGCTGAATCCTTCTAGGAACATCCAAATGCAAATCTGGTCATATTTCCGAGTCCAAAGTCACCATTCGGACCTAACGAAATTATCAAAACTCCGTTTCAGGGTCAAATACCCAAAAGTCAAACTTAATTAACTCTTCCAACTTAAATTTTAAATCATGAAATTCATTCTTCCAAATCGATTCTGAATAGCCTGAAAACCAAAACCGACGATTCGCATAAGTCATATTACATCATACGGAGCTACTCATGCCCTCAAACTACCGAGCGAAGTGCAAAATCTCAAAACGAATGGTCGGGTCATTACATCCTCCCCCACTTAAACATACGTTCGTCTTCAAACGTGCCAAGAGTCGTTCCAAAGCCATCAAATTGCCGTGTAACCTTTCCCTGCACATACCCGGGGTGATCCCACGTCACTCTATTCCCTATAGGCCTGACAACAAAACATAACTGAAGATCATCTTAGCCCATATACCACATAATCCGATTTCCAACATTCAGAATTTCTTATAAGACCTGAATCTCGCATTCACACACTGCATAAGTCTGATCAAGTTGTATCCAGCCATATCCATAACCCAAGATGCAATCACATGATATACCGCATAACTCGCGTACTTGGAGCAATAACTTCTAACCACAACAACTTCTCAAAACGAACCCGGTACCGGTAATAAATATCATATCAAACAAAACCCCATTCTAAACCTTCGTACACTGCCGATGATGAAAGAAACACGCAGAAACTCATAACCATTCATCAGATCAACAAGTCATGGAGCTTCCTCTCTTTCCACAAGAACTATAGCCAATTTCTAAGCCGATCAACGACATTATCCTTCCAAATATACCGCAAACAAATCTAATAGCACCCATTCTAGGTCCGATGACCTCATCTCATCACACAACCACTCTAGTGACATGCCACATCAATACAACCTAAAACCACAACCCACGCAATCCGTGCACCAATAAGACAACCCAAATGTACTCAATCATGGAAAATGACTCAAACAAGAGAACCATCCCGCAAGTTCAACAAGTACCACCACAACCACAATGCTACAAACTCATCTTACATAGTAGAACCAAGACACATGAATCTAATACAAAGGATCATATCCCGACATAACCCAGTTGCAATGCTTGACTCCATACAAACACGGGTCCATATGAAATACCTCAAATCACCATGCTCAAAATCAACAACTACACGTAATTTGATATCAAATACAAGAAGTGGATAACCATAACCACGAAGAAGCAAATAGCACAATATACCATTGTCCGGAGAGAGCATAACCAAGGCGCAATCAACCATTTGACACCCTAATAACTATCTCGCTAACCGCACCATGTGTGCTTATAACCAACAAATCACAAAGCCTCTTAGCATAGAGGAGTAACACATAGATCATATCATAACACGAATAAGCTCAACTCTATCGAATGGCACATCCCTCTACAATAACAGTACAGAGTCAACTAATCCGACCAGGTGTAGAATACACATCCTCATTGGGCCTGCCAATGGACCCAAATCCACTCTGGTCACCCACAAATAAATGCATAACCCTCCAAGAGTCTTTAATACTATCATCTAGCTAGCTTTGGCCACATCTTCACATTCCACAACCACGAAACAATCTATTTCTTAGAACTCCTGGTCTCCAAGTCCATAGAACACATGAGTCACCGTGTCTGATCCTAATTCCACTGCCCGAATGTCTAACACATCTCTCATACACGATTATCCCATGATGAATACTACTATAATTCTTTCGTGCCACATAGCAAAATCTGAATATCAGCAGTCGATCAACCATGCGAGTACCACAATACCAATGAAGCATCCGTAAGTCTTAACACGGTGCACCTTTTGAAATGCGCACCATTCTCAGGAATTACCAAGTAATTATAACATTCATCTAAATATCTGAAACTGTCCATGCTGTCCAAAATTCATGACCTTCCCTTCCAAATCCGGACCGTGACCTTGCACATGAAAATCTCAATCCCACATAACACACCATATCTATCATGCCATCATAGGAAAAGTACGAGAACCTCATAATCAACTCTGAGTCGCAAGCAAACTACATACTCAATTTGCCAGGACCTTCCATTTGATCTCATCCAGGAGAAAATCACAATACGCGACATGTTCTTCACACCGGTAGGAAATATACACCTCTAACCGTGGTAGAAATCTTTGAGAGCACTTTAAAATCCATTTGCACATAACCCAGCTATCAGAACCGAATCCCTCTAACTCAACCAAGCCAAGCAGGTTGCCAAAACCCAAGAGCATTGCCACAAAACACCTGTAGAGGCTCACCATATCATAAGTACCCAAAGAACCGATCATATCCATTACTGTGCTGATCCAAGGTATTACCAAGTTATCTTATTTCTCTGAGTTCCTTCCGAATTACCCTCAAATGGACACTTCCCTTGATAGAACACCACGGTCCTTAACCAAAACTCACCCCATGAGATCCTAGCATAAAACCACACCGCTCTAAGGCTCATAAGCCGCTGTATTCCCTCTTAAGCACCCCAAAAGTACCACAACCGAGATACCCAGTCTGAAGAGACCTTCTGTGAATCTAAAGTCATTTCCTTCACCTTCCTGATACTGAAATGTAAAATCCATAATGATATAGAAATACCGCAAGTCCCGGCACCATCCGATGCAAATCTTAGATTCTAGCCATATACAAGTTTAGAAAATTCTCAATTGTCACATATAAATCTTGAATCCGTTAGAACCTTCTCGAGAGTCATCCACTCTGCTCAAATCTAAATTGCACCGCCGAAACGGGTCGAACGGACTGTGCCCAATTAGCACAACAACACCCAAAGAAGTAATCCACACCTTTAAGCAACTGAGAAATTTCTTACTCCACGCGCACAACATCTTTCATGAATAACAACTCAATTATTCCATGATTTTCATATACCCATAAGGTGTAACATACCCCGTATCCAGAAATTTCTTTACTCGAGTCATCCTCGATCTCAACCTCTGCAAGTCATAAACGATCCACAAGTATGCCTTAGACCAAAACCATTATAACACGTAACCATGCAATCAAATCGTCGATAGCAGACTCCCCCACTTAGCTCAATGCCATAGAATAGAACATATGATAATTCACCATACCCATACACTATTACTGCAATAATACTGCAGGGAGATTCAACTAATTTCTTCATAAGCTCACATAATACAAACTATATAGTAACTCAAATCATCTACTAAACTCGCATACATCCACATGATGATCAAGTCAACTTTCTCAACAAAATTCAAATTCAAATCTCAACACATATACCCAGTTGGTAGAAAAGAAACTCCCCATACAATATTATAAGGATCACACCTCCGTAAATTACTCCGCAGAAGATAATCCACCTGCTTAGCCTCAAATTGGCATCTTGCTATACCCTTTCGTAGCAACGATTACTACGCCATCACTTAATCTTCCTGAGTCTGAACTCATCAAAAGACATTAAAATCTACTTCGTTCCGCAAATAAACAACATGATAGATTCTGCATTACGATCATAACTCGAGACTATACAACACATTAGGACAGAAATCAAGCACCCAATAGTCCTTTTTACATCTCAAGCAAACTCTTCTCGTCACGTTCAAACCATCTGAACACATCCCGCAGTCACATCATACTTCATCACATAGCCATCCAACCACTCATCGAGCCACAAATTCCACTTATAGGGAGACTACCAGACTTATAAGTCCAAAAGCACGTGCTCACATAGCTGAAATTCCCTTGCTTAAGCTACAGTTAAAACACGGCCTCAAGTCCTCCAGACTAGCCTATCATCAGCACGCCAAAATCACATCTCGCACCTCATCCATGGAATCACAAGCCGTCGATGTACAGCTGATACCGAGCGCTCACATGCGCATACGAATGCGTGGAAGGAATTCAAAGGGTTACGCTTCAAGCTAAATCAATACCGCATGATAAGGAAAGAAAGATGGGAAGTTTATCCTAAATGCCTGTAGCCTCTTGAAGATAGGTATGGACGTCATCATAGTGATCCACAAGACTCTACTAGACACTTGCTCATGACTTGTAGAACCTATGAACCTAGAGCTCTGGTACCAACTTGCACGACCCAAAATCCAAACTATCGTGATGACACCTAACCCGACCCACTAGGTAAGCCAATTAACTATAAAACACAATATAATAATACTCATGTGAGTCAAAGATGAGATAACTGAATTTATACAACTCCCCAAGGACTGGTAGTACAAATCATGAGCTTCTAAGATATAGAGTTTACAAAGCCGGTTTGAAATAAAATACACTATCTGTTTGAAATATACATGAACAAATCTGAAATACTAAAGCTACCAGGATCAAGAGGCAGCAATGACTAGAACAAAGGTACATCTTCATATCCGGCTCCTGTCGTGCGCAGCTACATCAGCATCCAACATATGCATACAAGGTGCAGAAGTGTAGTATGAGTACGACCGAGCCAATATACTCAATAAGTAAACAACCTAACCTTAGGTTGAAAGTAGTGACGAGCTGGGACAAGGGTCAGAGTCCAACTCCAATAACCAGCAACAATTCATAACAACATAACCAAGATGGTACAAAAAATAACTCGGCTGGTTCACAGTTACAGAAAATAGGCATACTTTTCAAGTATAACAGTAGATCCTAGATCCTTCACCGAAAACCTCAAAAATATATGAATAAGTTTGAAAACTGTGATTTTTCCAAAACAACCTTTAAACAATAAACAAGATGTTTCACTTTCCGATAGAATAAGAAAAATTCATCTCTATGCCTACATGTCAATATACAGGTGAAATCATGAATGTCACCAAAATTGGGTAGCATGAGGAAATGCATCTCTATGCTTGTATTTCAAGTACGTATGCCAAATCCAATGCATCTAAATGATGAACTCATGTACTCACACTCTCTGAGTACTCAATCTCACTGTCCCGTATTCTCGCTCATCATGCTCAGTACTCAGCAGACTCAGTCATTCAGTACTGTACATGGCAGATACAACCCAAATGCAAACAAACACAGGGCAGATCCAGCCCGAGATGCAAATAAACCAGGGCAGATCTAACCCAATGTAAATGAACCAAGAATGCAATTAAACCAGGGCAGCTCCATCCTAATACAAATGAACCAGGGTAGATCCAGCCCAATGCAAATGATTGCTTGCAATTGCGCCCACTGTGGGTGTGCAAACTCCGGAGGGGCTCCTTCCAGCCCAAGCGCTATAATAAGCCAAATCCTAGCATGAATCAATAAATCATGCTAGGACGTGCAGCCCGAACCCATAAATATTACTCACAACAGGCCCTCGGCCCCACTTAGTCATCAATCTCTCTAGTCTCTCGGGCTCACAACACTCATGCTAAGCAGCCCTAATCAATGATACAAGATGTGACAATATACAATAGTAGAGACTGAGATATGACATGAAATGATGAATGCGACTGAGTACATAACTGCAATTAAGCAAATTCAACAGCAAAAGAACGACCACTGTGAGTCCCAATAGTACCAGCATATAGCTTAAACATGATTTCTAGCGTAAATTATAGCTCAAGTTCTCTAACACATAGTGTATAATAAAAATGTTTAGATAATATAGCTAAACAATTTCGTGGAATCGACTAAATCGCAACTCACACGTGCACGCCCACAAGCCCGTCACCTAACATGCACGTCACCTAAACATCAATCACATAACATGTAATTCGGGGTTTCATACCCTCAACACCAAGTTTAGAAGTGTTACTTACCTCGAAAAAGCCAAATTCAGTACCGAGCAAGCCAAACGATGCTCCAGAAATGCCATGCCGCGCGTATCGACCTTCGAACAGCTCGAAACTAGACAAAAGCAACTCAAATACATCAAATAAAGTCAAAGGAAACAATTCCAACTGATAAAGGTCGAATCTTTACTCAAAAGCCCAAAATCAATCAAAAAGTCAAACCCGAGCCCACACCCCGGATCCCGATAAAACTCACAAAATCCAACAACCCATTCAATTTTGAGTCCAACTACTAGTTTAACTCAAATCCGACTCCGCATCGATGTTCAAAACTCAAAAATTCACTCTATGAAACTTTAGATAAAAACCCCTAGTTTCCTTTTCGAAATCATCGACCAAATGTCAAAAACGAGGATAGATTCACGAAATATAATCAAAACCGAGTTAAGAATGCTTACCGCAATTCATGTGTTGAAATTCCTCTTCAAAGTTGCCCAAAATCCAGCTTCAATTCTCAAAAAATGAGAAGAAAACAATCAACCCTCGATAATGAAACATCAGACTTCCATAACTAACCAGCCGACCCCTCGCACTTGCAGAACAAATCTCCGTTTCTGCGACATCGCAGGTGCGAGCTCCTCTTCGCTCCTGTGCAAGACCCCGCTTCTGGGCCCAATGATTTTGCTTCTGCTCATGGTAGTTAACTTTCTTCATGGCCATTTAGAGTAGTGTTACTTTAGTCGAAAAATGTTGGAAACTGACATATGAAATATTAATATAGAAATTAATATCATTGAAATTATGAAATACTAACATATGAAATTATCTTTGTAGTTATTGAAATTAATCATTTATCTATCTGTTAACCCCAAATATATCTGGAAAAAAAATCATAGTTCAAACACAAACTCTCTGCGATGATCCCCAAGCCAACCTGTTTGCACTTCTGCGACCAATTGTCCGCATCTGCAGACTTGCATCTGCGCCCATACTTCTGCAGATGCGAAAACACCAGAACCAACACTCCTTCAGCAATGCAACATGTGACAAAATGATCTGAACCTCGTCCGAAACACATCCGAGCCACTCGGGACCCCGTTCTAATATACCAACAAGTCTCATAATATAACACAAACCTACTTGAGGCCTCAAATCATGCATAACAACATCGAAATAAAAAATTGCACCCAAATCAAACTTAATGAACTTTTGCACTTTTAACTTCTAAAACTCGCACCGAAACTTATCAAATCAATCCAGAATGGACTCAAATTTTGCACACAAGTACCAAATGACATAACGAAGCTATTCCAATTCCCGTAACCACAATCCGAATCCGATATCCTCAAAGTCAAATTCCGATCAAACTTATAAACTTTTCAAACCTTCAAATTTCCAACTTTTACCAATTAGTGTCGAATCCTTCGAGGAACATCCAAATGCAAATCCGGGCATATGCCCGAGTCCAAAGTCACCAACCGGACCTAACAGAACAATCAAAACTCCATTTCATGGTCAAATACCCAAACGTCAAACTTAATTAATTCTTTCAACTTAAAGCTTAAATCGTGAAATTCATTTTTCCAAATCGATTCTGAATAACCTGAAAATCAAAATCCATATTTCACACAAGTCATAATACATCATACGGAGCTACTCATGCCCTCAAACTATCGAGCGAAGTGCAAAAGCTCAAAACGATCAGTCGGGTTGTTATAATTATGTTGGTTATCGAGCTGCTATTGCGGTCGGAATTTATTACTATGAGTATTTGAGTTATGTGGTATATCATGTGATTATGTCTTGAGATATGTTTATGGATTGATATAGCTTGTTCAGAGTTATACAGTGCATAGATACAAGAATAGGGTCATATAATGAGTTTTAGATATTGGGGATTTGGGTATTAACGTTTATGGACTAAGGTTGAAGTAAAGATCCTTTGTTAGGTGGTGTTTTCGAGCTTATATGGATTGGGATGACGTGGTATCAGCCATGGTTATGTGCATGGTGAGGTTATATGGCGATTTGATGGCTTTGGAACGACTCTTGGCATGTTCGAGGACGAACGTATGTTTAAGTGGGGGAGAATGTAATGACTCGACCGGTCGTTTTGAGCTTTAGCGTTCGATTTGGTGGATTGAGACTTTGAGTAGCTTCATATTATATATTAAGACTTGGGTGTATGGTTGGTTTTAGTTTTCGAGCAGATCGGGATTGATTTGGAAGAATGATTCTCGTTTTAGAAGGTTTAAGTTGGAAGAATTGACCAGGGTTTGACTTTTGGGTAAATGGACTCATAATCGTGTTTTATTGTTCTGATAGGTTCATATGATTATTTTGGACTTGTACGCATGTTCGGATTTGGTTTCGGAGTTTCCTAGAAGAATTCGACACTATTTGCCGAAAGTTAGCAATTTGAAGAACTTAAGAGTTCATGTGTTTGACCAAGAGTTGACTTTGATGTTATTGGACTCCAATTGGTGTTCCGAGACTATAGACAAATCTATACAGTTGAATTGAACTTGTGTGCAAATTTTGAACGTAATCCGAACTGTTTAGGTGTGATTCAGACACTCTTTTGGAAGAATGAAGATTTAACGACTTAAGAGAAATTCTATTCGGTTTGAGCCTCGATTCTTTGTTGTGATGTTCCCGTGGATATTTTGAGACTTTGGAAAATCTTATATGATGTCTTTGTACTAATTAGTATGATTGGATGGAGCCCCGAGGGTCTCGGGTGTATTTTGGAACATTGGTTGAGAAACTATTAAATTAAGGATTTGAAGTTTGACCATGGTCAATATCGGATTAAGATGATCTCTTTTTGGTGTTTTGAGTGCGCGAGTAGGTTCGTAGCGTCTTTTATGATAAATGCATACATGGTTTGTGTCCGGAAGGTTCCGAATGAGTTTTGGGTGCTAAAACGAAGAATTTCTTATTGCTGGTTTTTTTCTTGTGTAAATAATTACGAAATACCATTGAAATTTTCAGATTTCTTTTAAAACTTCAAAACATCATATTTCCCTCATTTTAAGGCCAAATTGGGTGATTCAAGAGGCTATCTTGGATGTAATGTTGCAAGGATCGTGTTGGTTTTATCAAACACAAATTTTGAGATCATCTAGGACTTGAATCAAGCTGCGACAGCTGCTGCATTTTTTTCTTGTCTCAAAATTTAGTTACTTTTTCTCACAAGGTTTTGGAGCTCGGTTTTTGGGCGATTTTTGAGGGAATGTTTACTACTTGGATTGGGGTAAGTATTTTTTACTCGAATTTGTTATCATTTCATGATTCCAACCTCGATTTTAGTGTTTGATTAATAATTTGAATTAGAGAAATTGGAGATTTTAGTAAAAAATTCTAAAACATAAATTGATGGTTTGAAGGCCGATTTGTGGTCGAAATTGAATGGTTTTGGTAAGATTGGAGTCGTATCAGAATGGGTGTTCGGAATTTGTGAGTTTTGTCGAGTTTCGATGTGCGGACCTAGGGTTGACCTTTTGGGTTGACTTTTTAGTTTTCATTAAATATCGAAGCTTTATTATCCAAAATTGTTTCCCATGGCTCTTATTTCTGATATTAAGTTATTTTGGCTAGATTTGATCTGTCTGAAGGTTGTTTCACACGGGAAGGGCTTCTTAGAGTATTGGTTTAGCTTCTTTGAGGCAATTATCTTGCCTAACTTTGTGTGGGTGAAATACCCCTTAGGATTGGATTTGATTGTGCCATTTGAATTATGTGGAAGACATGTACATGAGATGACGAGTGTGTACGCAGGCTTATATGTGTTAATTGTACGTTTTAGACTCTTAGGTTACTTATAAGCGTTTAATTGAAGTTGTTATTAATTGTTCTATCTTTCGTTCAAGTTTATTCTTACATGCTTTACTTGAAGTTGTTATTATATGTTCTAGTTTCCATTGTCGAGGTTACACTAATATGCATTTATTAGTAGTTTTTGTTACATGCTATTCTTTTTATTATTGACTTAGTCTTATGCATTTAGTCATAGTTGCTATTTCATGCTACCTCTCTTATTATCGAGCTTATGTTATGAATTTGAATATGAAGTTGTCATTTCATGGAAATACCTTTACTGTTGAGTTATGGAAGTTGTAGTTGTTGAGAGCTATTGACACGTTTGTGGTTGAAATTGTTGGTTATTGGAATACCTTTCCTTGTTGAATTATTCCTCGTTCATTTTATTGTTATTGAGATTCTGGTACATGTTGTGGTTGAGCCGTGGGCTATGTGTTGTAGTAACATTGGTGTTGTTGACATTTTGGAAAGTTATAGCATATGAGCACTTGTGGTGCGAGTTGTTATCGTGTTGTGATATTGATACGCATGCGGTGGTATAGGGCTAGGGGTTGGTACACATGCGGTGAGATAAGGTGGGCTTGATACGCGTGTTGCTAGTAAGGGAACTACTTGAAGTCATGCGGTGAGATAAGGTGGGCTAAAATACATGTAGCTATTTCGGCAAAAATGATTTTCAAAACAAAATGTAAGGCTCACGCGGTGATATAAGGAAAGATTGTGATTATGATTTGTGAAATGTGATTTCGAGGCGGTGCCTTGGTTGTGATTCTCGTTGTACATTCTATGTTGGCACTACTTGTTTATTTGAACGGTTGTTGTTCTTCATTCAATCATTCATTCGCATTTTGATTGTGTTCAGTTATTCGTTGTTATCTTGGTGTTGGAACGATTGTGGCTTCTTGTATGAGTCATACATTCTATGTAATTTGTTGTATTGCTTTGACATGCCAATCTGTGCCTCCGTTATAACTGGATAAGTTGATTGTCAATATGAAATTTAATTGCCTAGAGTCATTATATCATATTCTGTTGAATTGCGGGTAACATAACGAAATAATAGAATTATTGACATGCTTTACTTTATGTATCTCTTAAGATAGAACTCTCTATCTCACTCGGTGCCTTATTATTTTAAATGGTTATCGGCCTTTTACTATAATTCATTTTAAAATAATACTCAACACCTTGTTGATTGGTTACCTTACTTAAAAGTGTTATCATGTTTCTCTTTTAACAAATTTTATATTTAATTTGTTAACTTAACTGATGTTTTGCTTTGTTTAAATATGACATTTTACTCAATTTTATTGATTTCTAAACTAAACCCATATGAATTATTTTTTATGTTACTTTAATTGATTTCTAAAATAAACTCCTTATTTGATTTGACGCCTTACTTTATTTAAGATTTTTAATATGCTTTATGGTGTTTAAATATAACTCTCAATCATTTTAATTGATATTTGTTTCGGTTGCAATGTACACGATAGCACGTGAGCCTTTCCGTGTGAAGGTAATTGTTATTGTGGGCACGAGGGCCATACGTGTAATATTTGAAAATTGTGGTCCATGATTTGTGATTTACAAGGTGTGTTAGCTCGAGTTAATTCTTGTTTTAGACCAATGCTTTGGGAATAATTTGATTATTTGAGTTGTCATTGGTTCTCCTTATTTGAGTTCATTCATATCTCATCGGTGTTCTGATTATGGTTCTTCTCTATTACCTATTTACTACTTGCTGCCATTTGCGTTTCTGCTATTTCATTTTTATTGTAAATTAATAATCTTTCCGCTGTTTGCCTTACATTGATGTTCTTTCCATTGTTAGCTTCATGGATATCTTGTACAGGTTTCTATTACTCTACCGAGGTTAGGCTTGATACATACTGGGTACCACTGTGGTGTACTCATGCTACGCTTCTGTACATTTTTGTGCAGACCCAGATATTTCTGATCGTGATGTTGAGAGTTGCACCAGAATTTTGGGAACATTCTAGTAGACATTTTATAGTTCCCAAAATTCTGTCTCACAAGTACATGAGCAAACTAGTAGAATATACAAAACCTCCTATACTACTGTCTGGAGTAAGATAGACAGAAAATAAATACAATAAGAAGAGACTCCTTGCGCTGCAGAACATGCATAGAGAGAAGCTCATCACTAGGCCCCTAGGTAACGGGGGTACGGGCCTGAATGGCCGCTAGATGCACCTGCCTCAGATCCTACATGATTAGTGTTGAAGTGTAGCGTGAGTATATAAACAACATGTGCCCAGTAAGTATCTAGTCTAACCTTGAAGAAGTAGTAACGAGGGGCCGACATTGACACTTACTAAGGGTCAATAAATAAAGTGCACAAATTATAAATAGATAGGGAGTATATCAATAATGTCAAATAAATGAACAATAAATAAGTGATTCTTTAACTAAATATCGGTTAGAGTCTCCAACTACCATATACTAATTTCAACAAATAAGAGCCCTCAAGTATCTATAATTTCTCAAGTCATGGAAGAAATTTCAAGTATGTTTGGACTCCGAGCAATATCACGCACGATTTATGCCGAGGTCGTACGTCCCGACCCAGAATAATGTGTACACTGCTGAGGGTTGACCGGCGCAAACCATAGATGTATCTATTATACTGCCGAGGCATTTGGCCAATCCACAGGAAGGGAGAATACTCTACGAACTCCGATTAACGGCTACTATGTAAAACAATACTCAAGGGAGGTATAGTTTCCACCAACAGTCAAGTAACCCACCAAAAGAACTCAAAGTAGTGAAGATCAGTCTTTACAAATTCTTCATCCAATCATCAATTATAATTTAAGGAGTTAAACTAACAAGTTGAGTACAAATAATATAAGTAATACATGGTAGAGTCCTAAAACTACTCGGACATAATCATGATTTTTAGCTATATACGGACTCTCGTCACATCGTAGGCATGTAGCACCCATAATTATTAGCAAAACAATCATTTATAGTACCTACAAGGAGAATTACCTCTTACAAGGTTAGACAAGAGATTTACCTCATTTTTAAGTTCTCTTCCCGGTCCACAATTCACACTAATCGGTGCCACGCAATCCGAAACTAGCCAAATATTGTATAAATTAATAGATATATGCTCAAAAGTCTATAATTTAACTATTTGAGTAAATACCCAACCCCAATTGGAAGATTCTAAAATTTATCCCCGGGCGCACGTGCCTGGATCTGAAATTTTTTGTAAATAAATATTATCCATAACCTTACGAGCACAAATATATAATTTATTTCAATTTCCACAACCAAATCCATGATCAAATCTCAATTTCACCTGAACCCTAGGTTTTTCACAAAATCCCACAAGTTTCACTAATTTCCCAATCTACCTATAATTCGCGTATTTAACTTAAAAATGGGTAGAGTTTAGTTACTTTGTGATGTTGTGAGAATCCCCCACAAAAGTGCTCTTGTTATCCTCCAAGACCAAGTGAAATTATGTGGAAAAATAGGCTAAGTCTTGAATTAAAAGAACTCCATTAACGTTTTCGCACCTGCGGCAAACAGTCGCACCTGCGGAAAAATCCATTGCAGGTGCGGTCCTCGCCTAGGCCAGCTCCCCTCACTTCTGCAGACCAATGCTCGCTTATGCGAGCCCGCTTCTGCAAAAAAAAAAATGGATCGTACCTGCGATCCCACACCTGCCCCTCAACTTCCACTTCTGCCGAAGAACCTCGCGCCTACAAATGCGCATCTGCACCCAGCCATCCGCACCTGCGAACCCAGGCCTTGGCTGGCCACTTTTGCTTCTACAATGAGCCACGCACCTATGCGTCCGCACCTTCTTCCAAAACCTACACAGGTGTGAAGACACCAGAATAGCAGCAACTTCAGCCAAAACAACCAAGTCCAAAAATGATCTGATTCTCACTTGGGGCTCCCGCGACACCGTCCGAACAAACCAACAAGTTCCAAAACACTTAGCAAACCTACTCGAGGCCACCAATCACATAAAACAACATCGATTCTACGAATCACAAACCAATTCTAGCCTATCAAAACTATGAACATCCAACTTCCAAAACTAACGCCGAATCATACAAAAATTAACTCCGATTGACCTCAAATTTTATATGACACGACAGACCTACGCCAAGCTCTGAATCCTAAATGGACCTCGATAATACCAAAGTCTACTCCAAACCAAATTTAAAGAAATTGAAACCTTCAATGAACCAACTTTCAACATTAAGCGCCGAAATGCTACCAGGCCCGAAACTCGATCCGAACATGCGCCCAAGTCAAAATTCATCATACGAACCTATTGGAATTGTCAAATACCGGTTTCAAAGTCGTTTATTAAGAAAGTTGACTCAAGTCAAAATTGGCCATCTAAGGCCACCATTAAGGAACCAAGTGTTCCGATTTCACCCGAATCCTTCCAAACCCAAGTCAACCATTCTTGCAAGTCATAACATAGTAAAGGTAAATCCGAGGAGTCTTAATTAGGGGAACGAGGACCTAGAAAGCAAAACGATCGGTCGTAGCGTTACATTACTTCCTTATGCTACTGTTAAATAATAAAACGAAACAGTATGGTATTTAGAAGTTCTAGTGTATTTCAGTAGAGCTTATGACTTCGTACGACCGGTTTTGGGAAATGTATAACTATTGGTCGTTGCAGTTATGTATGTCATTTATTGTTTTATGATTAATAATTAAATAGTTCAATTTTGTTATTAACTCAGCATGTGTTAGGCTTACCTAGTTTTAAAGATTAGGTGCCATCACGACATTCCAAGATGGGAATTTAGGGTGATGAAATAATCAAAGCTAATGCTTATTCCCTTTCCATATTTACAACTGACTCATGAATCTTCCTCTTTTATGGTCTTCATGCATCTCGTGCCTATTTTTTTTCCAGCTGTGAGATTCAGTACCTTTTCTGAGAGAACACCATGGGTATTTTATCCGTGCCTTTCTGTCTTTCTTGTTGATTCGATTATAAGTGCCACTTGGCACCTCATTATTGGTCCATGTGTCATGCCTTTTTCCCACCAATACAGATAGTCCCCTCACTTTTAAATATTCTCAACTGAATGTTCGGGAAGTGGTAAGTTCATTTATGGCGGAAATGTCTTGCCGCCTCTTCCAAACTATCATAATTCTTTCTTCAGAAATGATGAGACATACGTCATTTCTATTTAATACTCGAGACACATGTCTCATTGTAATTGGTTATGCAATTTTCACCTTTTTAGTATTTTAATAGCTGCATCAGTTGCGAAGTGACGGTTCGATAATGATGGGTTTTTTTTCTTCTATAAATACCATATCATACACAACTTTGAAAACCTCTTCTTCTCTCTTGCATTCATATTCTAACTCTTCTCGTAATTCTTATTCTTTCTTTGTATTTTCACCATTAGATATGACTTCCTGTTCTTCAAACCCTTCTTCATCATTGGACCCCTGTAAGGTAGTAATTGTTGATGAACTTACCCCCTCTTCTGCCTCAACCAGAAGTACAAGAGGTGGTAGACTTCGTAGTTTAGGCTCTTTATCTAACCGTAGCTCTACCCCTTCTCATAGGGATACTGCCAAACCTTCCTCCTCTAGAGATAGAACTTTTATAACCCCTAGATCTTCCTCTAGAGCGAAAGATCACAATGAACCTATGCGAGAGCCCACTGTATCTGAGATTGTTCCTTGGGAATTTTCTTTCATATCAAATTGTGAAGCTATGAGAAAACAGGCTTCTTTCATTTGTGGTGGGAATGTCTTGCCGCCTCTTCCAAACTATCATAATTCTTTCTTCAGAAACGATGAGATATACGTCATTTCTATTTAATGCCCGAGGCACATGTCTCATTGTAATTGGTCAATTTTCATCACCTTTTTAGTATTTTAATAGCTGCATCAGTTGCAAAGTGACGGTTCCATGATGATGGGCTTTTTTTTTTCTATAAATACCATATCATACACAACTTTGAAAACCTCTTCTTCTCTCTTGCATTCATATTCTAACTCTTCTCGTAGTTCTTCTTCTTTCTCTGTATTTCCACCATTAGATATGACTTCTTGTTCTTCAAACCCATCTTCATCATTGGACCCCTGTAAGGTAGTAATTGTTGATGAACTTACCCCCTCTTCTGCCTCAACCAGAAGTACAAGAGGTGGTAGACTTCGTAGTTTAGGCTCTTTATCTAACCGTAGCTCTACCCCTTCTCATAGGGATACTGCCAAACCTTCCTCCTCTAGAGATAGAACTTTTATAACCCCTAGATCTTCCTCTAGAGCGAAAGATCACAATGAACCTATGCGAGAGCCCACTGTATCTGAGATTGTTCCTTGGGAATTTTCTTTCATATCAAATTGTGAAGCTATGAGAAAACAGGCTTCTTTCATTTGTGGTGGGAATGTCTTGCCGCCTCTTCCAAACTATCATAATTCTTTCTTCAGAAACGATGAGACATACGTCATTTCTATTTAATGCCCGAGGCACATGTCTCATTGTAATTGGTCAATTTTCATCACCTTTTTAGTATTTTAATAGCTGCATCAGTTGCAAAGTGACGGTTCCATGATGATGGGCTTTTTTTTTTCTATAAATACCATATCATACACAACTTTGAAAACCTCTTCTTCTCTCTTGCATTCATATTCTAACTCTTCTCGTAGTTCTTCTTCTTTCTCTGTATTTCCACCATTAGATATGACTTCTTGTTCTTCAAACCCATCTTCATCATTGGACCCCTGTAAGGTAGTAATTGTTGATGAACTTACCCCCTCTTCTGCCTCAACCAGAAGTACAAGAGGTGGTAGACTTCGTAGTTTAGGCTCTTTATCTAACCGTAGCTCTACCCCTTCTCATAGGGATACTGCCAAACCTTCCTCCTCTAGAGATAGAACTTTTATAACCCCTAGATCTTCCTCTAGAGCGAAAGATCACAATGAACCTATGCGAGAGCCCACTGTATCTGAGATTGTTCCTTGGGAATTTTCTTTCATATCAAATTGTGAAGCTATGAGAAAACAGGCTTCTTTCATTTGTGGTGGGAATGTCTTGACGCCTCTTCCAAACTATCATAATTCTTTCTTCAGATTCGATGAGACATACGTCAATTCTATTTAATGCTCGAGACACATGTCTTATTGTAATTTGTTATGCAATTTTCATCACCTTTTTAGTATTTTAATAGCTGCATCAGTTGCGAAGTGACGGTTCCATGATGATGTATTTTTTTTTCTGTAAATACCTTATCATACACAACTTTGAAAACCTCTTCTTCTCTCTTGCATTCATATTCTAACTCTTCTCGTAATTCATCTTCTTTCTCTGTATTTTTACCATTAGATATGACTTCCTGTTCTTCAAACCCTTCTTCATCATTGGACCCCTGTAAGGTAGTAATTGTTGATGAACTTACCCCCTCTTCTACCTCAACTAGAAGTACAAGAGGTGGTAGACTTTGTAGTTTAGGCTCTTTATCTAACCGCAGCTCTACCCCTTCTCATAGGGATACTGCCAAACCTTCCTCCTCTAGAGCTAGAACTTTTATAACCCCTAGATCTTCCTCTAGAGCGAAAGATCACAATGAACCTATGCGAGAGCCCACTATATCTGAGATTGTTCCTTGGGAATTTTCTTTCATATCAGATTGTGAAGCTATGAGAAAACATGCTTCTTTCATAGCATCACTTAACCTTGCTGATCATTATCCTAGTTTGATCAATTCTGGTCTTCTTTCCTTGGTTCGTGAATGCAACTGGAAACCAAATTGCCAAACGATGACCCCTAGTGCTGATGATAGAAGTACCTCTTACTATGAAGGTTATTCTTTTGTTTACACCAACCCTTTTACTTTAGGGTTCAACCCTCCTACTGACCCAGTAATCATTGAATTTTGTTGTTACTTCAATGTATGCTTTGGCCAAATAGGTCTGATCGTGTGGAGGGCAGTAGCTTGCCTTCGTTATTTGTCAAATTTTGTTTTCGCTCCTTTTACTTTTTGTCACTTACTCCATCTGTACTCCCTGACGCTCTTTCGTGAAGGTGTTTTCTCTCTTGTGACAAGAAGTAAGAGAGTTTTAGTCAGCCCCGAGGATGACTGTGACCGTGGTTGGTATGCCGGGTTTGTAGTTGTTCCCACTCGTGACTTCGTTGGTGATAAGAATATGCCTTTCCCTAAGAAGTGGAACTTTGCACGTGAGTATTTTTCTCTATTTCTTTGTTTTTTTCAATGTTTTAATTTTTCTCACATACGTTTATGTTTACTTTTCAGCAATCATGGAAGTTTTCAGATAAATTCTTGACTTTCGTGACTGGGTAGAAAAAATATTGACTGCTGCACCTATGGACCAGAGATCATGGAAATTTCTTTCTCAGAAATTCGGATGGAAAGTGAAGACTCACGGTATTTTTTTTTATTACCATGGTTTTCTTTTCCTTTATTCTTTTTTCCTTCCTTTGATCCTTTTGTTTTTGTTGTTTCTAGGGTTTGCCATTCGTGGCACTAGCCCCGCTTATGTTCCTTCTACTAGGCTTTCTGTTAGCTCTGCATATGAACAAATTCTGAGTGTTTCTTCTTTTAAAAGGAAGAATGCTGAAGCCCGTGACTCCGAAGAAGAAGAAGAAGACAATGAAGATGGTTCCTTAATGAGAAGGCCACGAGTCAGAAGATGATGTTTCTCAAGAACCACCTTCAAGCCCCATGCCTTTTAGTCTTGTTAATGAACCATTTGGATATCTCTGATGAAGATATTGACCATTCTGGTAATCCCCCCTCATATACCGTTGATAGACTTTTCACCCAAGGATTTGCGAATGAAGAAGATTTTGGCCCCGTTTCTGAAGAGCCACCACTTGCCTCTTTTCCAATGACCCCAGTTACTACTGGTGTTAATCCTCCTATATCTTTTGCTCCCTTACCTACAACCACCCGTGTTGTCGCTCCTGCCGCTACTTCTCGCAAAGAAGCCAGACTTTCTAGCGGTAGACAAGGCATGAAGAAAGTTTTGATTGAAGTCCCTGATGGTGGGAATCTGTTGAAGAAATCAGGCCGAGCTTCTGTATGGTTGAAACCATTAATTGGCCCTGTGGAAAGGGAGAAACTTGAATCCCACAGCTCCTTGACCTAAATGAATGATGTTATTCATTCTGCCCTCAAGGTATATCCTCATTCTCTTATATTTCTTCATTCTCTTTCATCTTTATAACTCTTCTTCCTTGTCTTTCTACATATCAACATGGGAAGGATATCTTGGACTGATCAACAAATGATTGAGCTGCGCACCGAAGCTGATAATTGGAAGGAATAATTTAAAAACCTTCAACTTGAAAAGGATGTTCTTGCTGAGGATAAAAGGGGGTTTTGGAGCAACAGCTGAAGATAACCACCGTAGAATTAGCGATTTTAAAGGCCTTTTCCCATCAAGTTGAAAAGGATAAGGATATATTGGAATCTTCCTTTGCTGAGCAGCACTCAAAAGCAACTGAAGAGATTAGAAGCTTGAAAGAACTTCTAAATCAGAAGGAAGTGTTAACTTGACCGACGCTAACCAGGTGGGTTTTGACCTTAATGCTAAAATTGAAATGTTAAGGAAGCGATTGAGAAAACTCAGCAACGTCAAAGCTTCTTAACATCCGAGGATGAAAGTTCCAAAGGTGATGGAGATGGACTTACTCCTGGTCAAGTAGATGCCCAACCTTCGTCTTCTCAAGTTGATCCCTCTACCCCGTTGATGATGCTCCTTAGTTTTTACCCTTTGTCTTAGAAGTGACTTCTATTGGTGTTTGTTGAAACTTTTTTTTTTGTTTCTAAGTGATTTCTAGGAAGTTTTCCATTCCCTGTTTTCAGGATGTTGACACTAATATCATTTCGTTGCGTATTATGCCTCTTTGCTGTTGAAGACAATTTAACACTTGATGTTAGCTGAGCATTTTTTAATACCTGTCTCGACACTTTGACCGAGACTAACCAGGAGGGTTTTGACCTTAATGTTGAAATTACAAAAGCTAAGGAAGCGATTGAGAAAACTCAACAACGTTAAAGCTTCTCAACACCCAAGGATGAAAGTCCCAAAGGTGATGGAGATGGACTTACTCCTGGTCAAGCAGATGCCCAACCTTCGTCTTCTCAAGTTGATCCCTCTATCCCCGTTGATGATGCTTCTTAGTTTTACCCTTTATCTTAGAAGTGACTTTTGTTAGTGTTTGTTGAAAGTTTTTTGTTTTTGTTTCTAAGTGGTTTCTGGGAAGTTTTCCCTTCCCTGATTTTAGGATGTTGACATTCATATCATTCTATTACATATTATGCCTTTTTGCTCTTTAAATTTTCGAGCTTATACTTGCATTCAAAAATGCCTTAATAGACTACATCTTTAATATGCACGATTTTTTTTCCATAAAAGAGGGCCTTTTTTATATTAATAACACTAATGAAGATGATGTCTCATCTTCATATTGGTGCAAAGATATCAAATATGAAGTAATTCGAAGAAGTTTTATTTTTGAACTTTCAAATAAATATTCATGTACAACATTTTCATAACTGCTTTCTTTATAGTAGGTTTACAAGTATGGCTGTATTTTTTCGTGAATAAATCTATGGCCTCAACCTAAAAGCTCGTAGGAGTTTTTCATAGGTTCTTCAACTCTTTGCTACCCATTCTTTCTGCGAGCTTGAAAATTTGACATTTTCTTCAAGGTTTTTCCTTTGGCTAAGCTATGCGTACGTGGTGTACATCTTATTTCCTTGTGTACTTCTCCATATGCATAGTCCACAGTGTTTGAGCATTGAAGCATGAAGTCCTGAATATAGGATCAGCTCCTTACTTTGGCCCTTTCCCTGAAAAAGGAAATACACATGGGATTCAGAGGTAACTTTTTAGATAATGATTGTTTAACCCTTGCCATTAGAATTGTTGTAACCTAGACCAGGCATAATTAAGTATTCCGCGTGTCTTTCGGGTCTAATGTCATCATCTGGTATGGGCTAGCTTTTTGCCTATCATCTAACATGGTTAATAAAACTTAAATGAACAAGGTAAAAAAATGAACTTCTATGATACTTGCTGTAGGTATTAACTTCTTTAGAAGTAATACTTCTTTAAATGGACTGCATTTCAATGGGATGGAAACACCTTTCCATCCATAGTTTTCAATTCGTACGCTCCTTTTCCAGCAATGCTTTTAACTCTATATGGGCCTTCCCAATTTGGACTCAGCTTTCCTGCATTTTGTGTTGATCGAAACACTTTTTGAGGACAAGTCCCCAATCTTGAAATATCTCAGGTTTCCCTTTCCTGTTGTAGTACCGCTCAATCATCTGCTTTTGTGCTGCCATCCAAACCAATGCTATCTCCCTTCTCTCTTCTATCAAATCTAAGTTTATACGAAATTCTTCGTCGTTTGACGCTTCATTTGTATGTGTGTACCTTATGCTCAGTTCCCCTATCTTTATTGGAATTAATGCTTCAGTCCCATATATGAGCGAGAATGGGGTTTCTCCCGTGCTTATCTTTGTCGTTGTTTGGTAAGCCCATAACACCCGCGGTAGTACTTCTGGCCATATGATTTTTGATTCTTGCAATCGCTTCTTTAGGCTTTTGATGATGACATTATTTGTCGACTCATCTTGACCGTTAGCTACGGGGTGATAAGGTGCCGAAGTAATTCGTTTAGTTTTTCAACTTTTGAAAAAAACACTGACTTTCGCACCTGCTAATTGCTGCCCATTATTGCAAACGATTTCCGTTGTGACTCCAAATCGACATATTATATTTCTCCAAATGAAGTCCATAACATCCTTTTCTCGTACCTTTTTAAAGGCACATGCTTCTACCCATTTTCAGAAATAATCCTTTAGAATTAACAAAAAAATCGTACCTTTCCCTTTGCTTGAGGCCGTGGATTCCTACAATATCCATCCTCCATTTCATGAATGGCCACAGTGATATGATTGAACGCAGCAATTCTGCTGGTCGATGCATATTATTTGCATATCATTGGCACTTATCACACCTTGCTACGGAATTTTCTGCTTCATCTTTCATTTTTGGCCAATAGTATCCTGCTCTTATTGGAGTTATTACCAACAATCTTCCGCCAGCATGATTACCATAATTCCCTTCATGTACTTCTCTCATTACATATTCTGTTTGCGAAGGTCCAAGGCACCGTGCTAAAGGTCCTCCAAACATTTTGCTATACAAATTCCCCCCTATTAGGCAATATTGAGCAGCTTTCAACCATAGCAATTTGGATTTCTTCTTATCCTCGGGCAAAATTCCATGCTGCAAAAAGTTCACAAACTCATTTCTCCAATCCCAAGTTAAATTATCGAAATTTACCTCATTCTTGGTTTGGTCAATGGCTGAAAGAAACAAGTGTACCCAACTGCATTTTCCGCATTTGACACATCAGCCACGGACGCCAGAGTTGCCAATGCATTAGCTTCTGCAGTTTCCTCCCTGGGTTTTGTACAGCTTTCCAAGACTAGAACTGCCTCAGTAATTCTCGTACCTTTTTTAGGTATTGCTGAATTCGTTTTTCTCTTGCCACGTAAGCTCCTTGCATTTGGTTTACTACCAGTTGCGAGTCATTTTTTATTATGATTTGTTCAATACAAAGCTCTCTCGCGAGCTCCAAACCTACAATCACAGCTTCATACTCTACCTCATTGTTAGTAATTGGATAACACTTCATTGCCTGCCTTATGACTTCTCCTAAAGGTAGAATTAAAACAATTCCCAACCCTGCTCCTTTAACATTTGAAGAACCGTAAGTGAACAAGGTCCAAGTCCCCGGATTAGCTCTGATGAACACTCGTACCTCTTTTTTAGCTCCAGGAATTAGGTTTGAACTGAAATTTACTACGAAATCCGCTAGCACTTGACTTTATGACAGTTCTATGCTGATATATAATATCATATTCACTAAGCTCTATAGCCCATCTAGCTAATCTTCCTGACAATTCTTTCTTGTGTAATTATTCCTAAGTGGAAAAGTAGTTATAACAGAAATATGATGACATTGAAAATAAGGTCGTAACTTCCTTGATGCCATAATTAATGCTAATGCAAGTTTCTCTAAATGTGGATACGGTGTCCTGGCATCTAATAAAGATTTACTAACATAATAGATTGGAGATTTCTTACATTTGTCTTCATGTACCAGTACCGCGCTTACAGCTACTTCTAACATAGCAAGGTAAATGAACAATCTTTCCCCGTCTCTTGGCTTTGCTAACAGGGGCGGTTTTGATAAGTATGACACAAAATCCTTCAGAGCTTGTTGACATTCGTTAGTCCATTCAAATTGATTTTGCTTTTTCAGTATTGAAAAGAATTTAAAACATTTTTTTTTGAGGATTTGGATATAAACCTTTCCAGAGCTGCTACTTTGCCTGTTAATTTTGTACCTCTTTTTTGCTTGTAAGTACATCAGGTATTTCCTAGATTGCTTTTATCTCTGTGGGATTTACTTCAATACCCCTGTTAGAAACAAGAAATCCCAAGAATTTACCTGAAGTAACACCAAAGGCGCATTTTTTCGGGTTTAACTTCATGTTATACCTGCGGAGAATTTTGAAGGTTTCAATCAAGTGTTGGAAATGGTCCCCTGCCTGTGCAGACTTGACCAACATATCATCTATGTAGGCCTCCATGGTTTTTCCCAAGTGTTGTTGAAACATTTTGGTCACCAATCTCTGGTACGTTGATCTAGCATTTTTCAAGCCAAATAGCATGACTTTGTAGCAATAATTCCCCCTGTCTGTAACAAACGAGGTCTTTTCCTCATCTAGAGGATCCATCTTTATCTGATATAACCAGAATACGCATCTAAAAAACTTAAAAGTTCATGACCTGCTAACTGATCTATATGCGGTAAAGGAAATGAATTTTTAGGACATGCTTTATTTAAATCAGTATAATCCACACAAACTCGCCAGTTTCCATTTTTCTTTGGAACTACAATAATATTAGCTAACCAGTCAGGGTACTTTACCTCTAATATTTAACCAAGTTTTAGAAGTTTTTGTACTTCATCCTGGATTACTTGATTTTTAAATGCCCCTTGCTTCATTTCCTTCTGTTTGACAAGTGGGCGCAATGGGTCCTCATTCAGTTTGTGAGCCATTACCTCCGGTGGTATACCTGTCATGTCTGGATGCGACCAAGTAAAGCAATCTGCATTAGTACGTAAGAATTCAATTAACTTACCTTTCATTTCGGGCTCAAGTTTTCTCTGATGTAAACTTTTCTGTCAGGCCAGTGGACGAATAATATAACAGCTTCAAGCTCCTCCATGGTTGTTTTGATGTTCTCTTTCTCTGGTTCTTGAATCACATCAGGTCTCGAATCCATATCAGCTTGACCTCTTAGACTTCTAGTTGAGGTGTGCGTTAAATTATCCTTAACTGATCTCTTTTAATTGCTATTTCCCACCTCTGTCATCGGATGTTGTATTTGTGATCACCACCGAATTGATATTTTGTGAAGCCTATTGATCTCCTCGGATTTGTCGAATTCCCCACTGTGACGGGAACTTGATGACTTGATGCAACGTTGACGGGACTGCATCCATGTCATGAATCCTTGGCCTTTCCAAGACTATATTATAGGCTATGTCCGCATCTATTACCTGAAATTTAGTGTCTTTGATGACACCCTCTACAAATGTAGCCAATACGACTTCTCCTTTCGTGACAATGCTTGAATTATCGAACCTAGACAATGATCGTGCTTTTAGTATGATTCGATCATACTTGCATTTCATTTACCACTCTCAGTAGAATGACATTTACTGAGCTACCTAAGCCAATCAAAACTTGTTTAACGTTAGTATCATGTACAAGTAAGGATATTACCACTGCATCGTTGTGAGGAATTATCAAGTGGTCCGCATCTTCGTCATTGGACACTATGTTGTCTCCTTTCACAACTTGTCAAACCCGTTTCCCATGGGTAACGGTAACCTTTGATGTCTTTTTCGCAGCCGTGTACATTACCCCATAAACCCTCCCCCCCC
>MCJB01048097.1:131563-189525 GCA_002018475.1 Nicotiana obtusifolia
CCCCCCCGATTATAACGTTTACTGTTATTTTTGGAGACGGGGGCTTTGGAGGTTCTTGCTTGTTTTTCATGTAAGATTGTTTTCCCTTCTCACGAAACAGATCAGTGATATACCCTTGCTTCAGTAGATATTCAACTTCCCCCTATAAGAGCCTGCAATCTGTTGTTCTATGGCCATGAGTGTTATGAAACTCACGCCAAAATTCCTGATTCCTTTTGCTAGGATCTGACTTCATTTCTTTCGGCCATCGTACCTTGTCGCCTGTTCCTCTAAGAATAGCCATCAATTTGGAAATTGACGTTGAAAGTGTTGTGAAACTCACGCCAAAATTCCTGATTCCTTTTGCTAGGATCTGACCTCATTTATTTCGGCCATCGTACCTTGTCACCCATTCCTCTCAGAATAGCCACCAATTTGGAAATTGACGTTGAAACTATAATCTCCTATTTTTGCTTGAGAGTTTGAATCATTGCCTCTTGTGTCCTGTTCCCTTTTGACTTGGAAAGAGGAACTCGTCTCATTTTGTCTTGATCTCGAATCAAAACGTGCATGTCTTGTTTAGATCGTGAATCTCGTCCTGCAGGTCCCATGTAGGGCTCGTACTTGTTCTTACCAGGCCTTTTCCATTTTCAAACATCTAGACCCCGACCTTTCTTTTACCCTTGCTTGAGTAACCGTGACTTCTTCTATTCGCAGCTTCGTGCTGTATCGATTATATACATCATTCCAAGTAGTTGCAAGAAATTCTCACAAACTCTCTTCCAAGCTTCTCGTGGCTTCTGAACGTTTCTCATTCAAATTACTTGCGAAAGCCATAACCTACCAGTTATCAGGTACTCGTGACAGCGTCATCCTCTCATGTTGGAATTTATCCACGAATTCCTTGAGCAACTATGTGCTTCCCTATTTAATTTTGAAGATATCTTCCATCCTTTTTTCTACTTTTAGGCCCCCGAATATGCTTTTATAAATGAATCTGCAAGCTCAGCAAAAGAGTCAATGAATTTTTCAAGTAAGAGTGAGTACCATGATAACGCCCCTTTCGTGAGAGTTTTCATCAAATGTTTTAACCAATACTGATAAACATTCCTGCTTGGTTAAATTATTGCCTTTGAACCCTGTGGTGAATGTAGTAACATGATCTCGTGGGTCGGATGTTGTAACACTCCGAAAATTCGAACTAGGTGTGGACATGTTAAATGGATAGTAACATTATACTTTAGACATGTGAGTTTCTATCAGGATAAGTATAGATGGAAATAGTTGTTTTACAATCAAGACGGTATATGAGGTGCATAAGATTCGATAAAATCGACTAAGTTTACAAAAAGTCTGTCTTCCAGCAGGATTTCGGGAAAAATGTGTAAGTAATTTGGGAAATAACACATGAAAGTTTTAGCCCTTTGAAATAGCTTTCCAACGATATATTGTGGAGCCCGAACGAATTTGTGAGGAAAACGTTATGTGCATATTACTGGGAATGTTAATGATTCTCCCTACACTACGTTTCTTTTACAACGTTACTAATTGCCTTAGAAATATAATTGAGCC
Source organism: Nicotiana obtusifolia (assembly GCA_002018475.1). Lineage (NCBI taxonomy): Eukaryota > Viridiplantae > Streptophyta > Magnoliopsida > Solanales > Solanaceae > Nicotiana > Nicotiana obtusifolia. Next base: position 133,115 of record MCJB01048097.1, read on the forward strand.
TAGTTCCTTGAATAGTTGTAGAACTTCTATTCTTTAGCTTCGTAACTCGTTCATGACTTTCATTCCAAACGTTGTGAGCTCAGTGCATAATTGATATATACTTGTGTTTGATGCCCATGAGTCTCAGTCTAGATTACTCAGCATGTCAGAAATAGTTGAAGCTTCAGTCTCTCTCATTCTAGTTCTATTTAGCATTCCAGTATCATGTAACTCAGTATGGTTCAGTATTTTAGTATCATGTAATGCAGTATGATTCTCAGTTCCTGATTTTAAATCCCTGAATGTTGAACACCTGTATTTGGGCCTGAAGCCGCAGTTTATGCTTTATGCATCTTTGGGCTCGAGGCCGTAGTTTATGCTTTATGCATCTTTGGGCCTAAGGCCGCAGTTATGTATACATATACTTGGACCCGAGGCTGCAGTTTGTGCACATATATATTGGGCCTGAGGCCGCAGTTTATTTATTCAGATAAACAGGTGGTTCATTATTCAGAACAGGAAGTTATTATATCCTTACTTCCTTTGTTCAGTTCAGTTATCATTTCAGATTTCAGTTATCAGTTATCAGTTATCATTTCAATTTCTATTTCAAAAGTTATCATTTCAGTTATCAATTATCAATTCTCAGTTATCAGCTTAGTATCAGCTTTAGCATTAATAGTTCTTTCTTTCAGTTGTTTTACATACCAGTCCAATTCAAATGTACTGACGTCCCTTTTGCTCGGGGCCTGCATCTCACGATGCAGGTAATGATTTACAGGTTGACGATTCAGAGCGCTAGGATTCTCGTACCAGCTACAGTTTGAGCCCTAATTATTTCAGGGCATTACGGTTACTTTACAGTCTTTCAATATTTACAGACAGCTAGCGTTTTCAGTACTTCATTAGAGGCTTCATAGACTAGAGTAACATTTAGACAGAGCCGCAGGCTTTTCATATTAAGCAATATTTGCTACAATTATGTTTTAGACTTATAATAGTGTTTCCGCACTTGATTTATATCATTTAGACTTCAGTATATCAGCATGTGTTAGTTTATCTTCGGCATTCAGTATGTTATGACATCACATGTTGTTCGCTTGGTCACATGTAGTCAGGCACCGAGTGTCGTGTTATGTCCAGGCCTAGGTTCAGGGCATGACAAAGCTTTGTATTAGAGCACTAGGTTCAAGTGTCCTAGGGAGTCTATGAAGCCGTGTCTAGTGGAGTTTTCCTTATAAGTGTGTGCCAGCCATGCATATAAATGGTTAACTACCAAGACATTCAGATTGACTCATTTCTTTCAACTCTAGATAGTGCCATTAAGCTTAGAGAACTAGGTAACCTTCTCATCCTATCGAATTTTAGACGTATCAAATGCCCAAGCGACGGGCAAGAAAAATCGAAGGTCGTAGAGGGGATGATTGCCCATTAGGTTATAATTATGAAGTACATGTTGGTGACGAATGAGACTTGAAAGGTTGTAATGGATAGTAGTACAGATTAGAGCATAACCTTATCAGAAATTACAAAAGCAGTTATCATGTTTATATGGTTTTCGGTTTATCTCAATTACCAATTATACAGTCTTTCAGTTAGCAAATTTATGGTTATTCAGTACATCAGTATTTAGTTAGTTAGTTACCAGATCTCCAATTTTTAGTTCATCCAAATTATGGTGACTTGTGAGTATATAGTAATACATTTGGGTGCTAAAAGAAAATGTAAGTAACAGTAATTACAGCAAAATCTTCACATGTTTTAGGTCCAGATTAAGACCCAAGACACACCGGATGGTACAGGAAGTGATTTATCAGATGATGGTATACTTTGAAGGACAAGTTTGTGTATGGTAGTGTATCCGTATGTGCTTTACCTCACAGAATAATTTCCTTTTAATTCTTGGAAATGGAACCATAGGTTGGATGATGATAGTTCAGATGTCAGACCCCATGGTGTAACATGTTATGAATTTAACCGCATCGAGCATAGAATTGATCACTACAGTTTTGGACAAAAAAGAGCCTAAGGGAAAAATACCTAGGAGTCAGAAACATCTGATTTTACCAAAGATGTGTTTTTCGACTCATGCATATGACTAAGAAGATATAATGTACGAAATGAGAACCAAGAGTAGTCGATATGGAATTTCAGGAAATGATTTTAAGTTGTTCATACTTACTCAAATGAGAAGTAGAAAGTGCCACATTAGTAAGTTACTATAAGAAGCAACTATTATTGAGAGATAAAAGATATGGCAGTTCCCCATTAGGTTATGTTACTAAGTGTTTACCCCAGATGATTATAGTCTGATATAATTTTGAATTGTATGGAAATTTCGGGGCTAGATATTCCAATTTTGTTTAAGACAGATGAAATTTTCCTAAGTGTGATCTATGTATATAGTTCAAAGAAAAAGATAGTATGCAACCATAAAATAGGGTTGGATGGTGAGGGAAGTTAGGAATAACATATGCTTCACTTTAGTTATTCAAAGCAGAACAAGAAAAGATAATGCTAGTAGGTGGTTAATGAAAGAATAGTAAGTAAGTTCTGAGTAAATACAGTGAGTTAATAATTTCAGCAAAGCTGGTAGAGGTAGGATTTGATTTGCTTAGCCAGCTTAGCACTAGTGAGTGGGTAATAGTATGAAACATCGAATGCATGTTATAACCCAAAGAGTTTAAGTTAAACCCGAAGTACAGTGGAAGAAAAAAAATTAGCTAGGCAGTCAGAGAGCAAACTACAGAAAAATAGCCTTTAAGAGTTATCAATAAGGGGTCTTCCTAAGATTGACAATGTGAGCAGATTTAAATCATTAAGATTCTGTATGATAGTTGTGAATACATTAGCTTTCCGTTTATATAAGTGATTTAGTTTTTCCTAATAAGAAAGATTGCTTAGAAGTGCGTCGGAAGATGAGTCGTCATTGATGTAAAGTGCAAGGAATTGGAGAAGATAAGGAAAGTTGTTCGGATCCCAACAAAAGAGAAGGATCCGTATGTACAAGCCCTTACCTTTGGTCTAAGGGGGAGATGTGAAAATCGTTAGTAAGTCTAGTTGGAGATTTGAAACCTGCATAGTGAGCATGTTTATAAAATCTATAAAATCATGCCCAATTATGTGTTACGAGGGTAGTGCCATTGCACGAGACTCTAATATTCAAAGTACGGGTCAAAGACTTAGCTTACTATAAGTGTTTTCAGGAAGTACCTCGAAAAGATAATTAAGTATGGGAAGTATAGCTCATTATTGAGGCAGATAAGAGAGCTGTGGTGAAAAAAGTTCACCACTTAGTCAAGCAAGGAGTTCTACTTTCAGACTTCGAAGATGGTAGAGTTTTTGTGCAGAACAGGACTTGTTCCTCCTTAGTAGCCGAAGTGAAAGAGAAATTGTCTGATGATCCTTACTTATTGCAGCTGAAAGAGGGGATTCACAAGCATAAGACGATGGCTTTTGAACATGGGGGAGATGATGGTACTTTGAGGTTCCAAGACGGACTATGCGTTCTAGACATAGATGGACTTAGAGAGGAGGATCATGTTATAAGCCCATAATTCCAGCTATTCTATCCACCCAGGTTCCCCAAAGATGTATCATGATCTCAAGGAGATTTATTGGTGGAATGACATTGTCACGACCCAAATCCCAAACCCGGTCGTGATGGCGCCTCTCGTGAAGACAAGGCCAGCCAATTGAAACCATAACTCATTTTAATCAGTTAATACAGAACTTACATATTTTGATAACAGCAAATTGCGGGAAACATAGCTAACCTTCCCAACAACAGTCCAAACCGGGGTGTCACAATGTCACGAGCAACTAATGAAATCCTAATAACAAGATTTCTATTACAATATCTCAGGCACAATTGTTTGAAGAAAGTGGAAACAACAAATAAAAGAGATACGGGGCTGCGGACGCCAACAACTACCTCGTAGTCTTTGAATCACCGCTCTGACAGCCGTAATCAATGAATCGGAGCGGAATCAATAACGCCTGAATCTGCACACATGGTGCAGGGAGTAATGTGAGTACTTCCAACTCATTGAGTAATATATATAAATAATGACTAAGAGTAAGGAAACACGTAAAGCACAAGGGAATGTATGATGAAGCAGTAAAACATTATTTGAAAACAGTAAATCAGTGAGAAATCAAGCAAAAACTTCCCAGCTCTGGTTACCAGTTGCCATTGTTACCAACTGTAACATCCCTTGGCTCAGTATCATTTAAAAATTACGCCCCTCAAGCAATATCACTTTAAAAACAGTATCATCTCCCCAGCTCTAGTTACCAGTTGCCATTGTTACCAACTGTAACATCACTGGGCTATATTTCCATAATCATCTCCCCAGCTCTAGTTACCTGTTGCCATTGTTACCAACTGTAACATCACTGGGTACCCTGCGCTTACTGGGGGTGTACAGACTCCTGGAGGGGCCCCTTACGGCCCAAGCGCTATATCATATCTCGTGGCGGCGTGCCACGCGATCCCATCCCATTATATCTTGTGGTAGGCGTACCACCCGATCCCATTTACATCATATCTCATGGCGGCATGCCACCCGATCCCCTTTAAAATGTCATTTAAAAATCTCAAAACTGAGTCAAAGTGTCTGAGTTGTAAGACAGTGGAAAACAACATGATTGAGTTCAAGTAATGAATCAAAACAGTGAGGAACCAGTGATAATTACCCCGAAGGGTTCAATAATCGGCACGTAGCCCAAATATGGCAATCAGCCCAAATCATGATGATATCAAATAAGTTTCAATCAAATATGTAGTAAAATCATCAATCGGGGTGGACCAAGTCATAATCCCCAGTAGTAAACGAACCCACGCTCGTCATCGAGCTCGTGTCTCACCTCAATATAGCACTATGATGTGCAATTCGGGTTTTCAAACCCTCAGGACATCATTTACAATCACTACTCACCTCAAACCGGCTAAATTTCTAGCCCACGACACCTTTTCCCTTCGAATTGGCCTCCACGTGCGTCGAATCTATCCAAATTCAGAACAATTACGTCACAATATGTTGAGGGAACAAAGCCGAAGCAAAAACAACCGAAAATACCAAGAAATCCTGAAATTAGCAAAACCCGAGCCCCGGGCCCACTTCTCGAAGTTCAAAAATTTTCACATCAACGGGTTCTTTATCTCCCAACGAGTTCAACCATACAAAAATTATCAAATTCCGACATCGGATTGGCTTTCAAATCTTAAATTTTCGTTCTTGGAAGATTTGGTAAAAATCTGATTTTTCTTCCATAAATTCATAGATTCATGATGTAAATGAGTATGGAATCATGATCTATAAAGGATTTATGATAAAGAACACTTACCTCATTCAAATTTGTGGAAACCCCTCTAAAAATCGCCCAAACTGAGCTCCCCCAACTCTATTTTTGTCAAAAATGGCCAACACCCCCGTTTTATAGTGTTTTTCTGCCTCGGGCGCCACAGGTGGCGTCGGGCGCTGCCTGCGGCGCTGGTTCCAGTAGCTATGGGCGCTGGCGATTTTTTTCCTGACATAGAAATAGGCATAACTTTCTCATACGATGTCCGAATTGGACGATTCTTTTTGCTATGACTCTGAAATTTCGATACGGATCTAATGCTTAAATTAAAACTGAATTTGGAGCCCATTTGCATAATATGATACCACTTACTCTTGAAGAGACGACATCGACACATTCTTGAAATGCCCAAGTTAAACTCCATCAACCATCAAAAATCCATTCGAGGCCCTCGGGACTTCAACCAAATATATCAACAAATCATAAAACATCATATGGACTTAGTCGAGGCCTCAAATCATATCAAACAATGCTAAATACACGAATCATACCCCAATTCAAGCCTAATGAAACTAACAAATTCCAACTTCTACATTCGATGCCGAAACCTATCAAATCGAGTCCGATTGACCTGAATTTTGCACACAAGTCATATGCGTTGAATTGTCCTATGGACCTCCAATTTCTAATCCGGACATACGCCTAAGTCCAAAATCACCATACGAAACTATAGCAACTCTCGGAATTCCATTCCGACCCTCGGATCAAAATCTCGCCTAACAACCGGAAATTACCAAAATATTATTCCACCAATTCAAGCTTAATTCTACACCGGACCTCCAAAACCAATTCCGATCACACTCCTAAGTCATAAATCACCTCCTGAAGCTAACCGAACCATTGGAACTCACATCCGAGCCCTCTAACTCATAAATCATCATCCGGTTGACTTTTTCAGCTTAAACCTTCTTAAAAGAGACTAAGTGTCTCATTTCTTGCCAAACTCACTCCTAACGCAAACTACTCAACTCGATCACATAAAACATGGATAATAAAGCATAATGAGACGGAAAATAGGGAAAACGGAGCGGTAACTCACGAGACGACTAGCCGGGTCGTCACATTCTCCCCCACTTAAACAAACGTTCGTCCTCGAATGAGTCAAGAAACATACCTGAAGCCTCAAATAGGTGAGGATATCTGCTCCGCATCTCCTGCTCGGTTTCCAAGGTAGCCTCCTCCACGGACCAACCTCTCCACTGCACTTTCACTGAAGCTATCTCCTTGAACCTCAACTTCCGAACCTGACGACCTAAAAGAGCCACTGGCTCCACATCATAGGTCAAATCATCAACCAACTGAATCGCGCTGAAGTCCAAAATATGAGACGGATCCCCAATATACTTCTGGAGCATAGAAACATGAAATATTGGGTGTACACTCGACAGGCTGGGTGGCAAAGCAAGCTCATACGCCACCTCTCTAATTCTCCGAAGCACTTCAAATGGCCCAATGAACCGAGGACTCAATTTTCCTTTCTTCCCGAATCTCATAACACCCTTCATGGGCGAAACCTTCAGCAAGACTTTCTCACCCACCATGTAGGAAACATCCCGGACTTTTCTATCGGCATAACTCTTTTGCCTCAACTGCGCTGTACGGAGCCTCTCCTAGATTACTTTCACCTTTTCTAGAGCATCCCGAACCAAGTCAGTCCCCAATAGCCTAGCCTCGCCGGGCTCGAACCAACCAACTGGAGATCTACACCGCCTTCTATACAAAGCCTCATACGGAGCCATCTGAATACTTGACTGGTAGCTGTTATTATAAGCGAACTCTACAAGCGGCAGAAACTCATCCCATGAGCCTCCGAAATCAATAGCGCATGCCCATAACATGTCCTCCAATATCTGAATAGTACGCTCGGACTGCCCATCTGTCTGAGGATGAAAAGCTGTGGTCAACTCCACCTGAGTATCCAACTCCCTCTGCACGGCTCTCCAAAACTGCGAAGTGAACTGAGTACCTCTATCTAAAATGATAGAAACTGGAACACCATGCAGCCGAACAATCTCTCGGATATAAATCCTTGCCAACCGTTCTGAAGAATAGGTAGTACACATAGGAATGAAGTGTGCGGACTTGGTCAGCCGATCCACAATCACCCAAATAGCATTGAACTTCTTCAAAGTCCGTGGGAGTCCAACAATAAAGTCCATAGTGATCCGCTCCCATTTCCACTCGGGAATAGATATCTGCTGAAGCAAACCACCCGATCTCTGATGTTCATATTTTACTTGCTGACTGTTGAGACACCGAGCTACGAATTCCACAATATCCTTCTTCATTCTTCTCCACCAATAGTGTTGTTTCAAGTCCTGATACATCTTTGCGGTACTCGGATGAATGGAATACCGTGAGCTATGGGCCTCCTCCAGAATCAACTCCCGCACACAAATCCGGCCTGCATCCTCAACACTCCATCGTCGCCAATGGTCACATCTTTAGCATCATTATGCTGAACTCTGTCCTTAAGGACAAGAAAATGCGGGTCGTCATATGGGCGCTCCCTGATGCGATCATGTAACGAAGACCGAGAAACCACACAAGCCAACACCCGGCTAGGTTCCGAAATGTCTAATCTCACAAACCTATTGGCCAAGGCTTGAACATCAACTGCAAGAGGTCTCTCCCCAACTGGGATGTATGCCAAACTCCCCATACTCACTGCCTTTCGGCTCAAAGCATCGCCACCACATTGGCCTTTCCCGGATGGTATAATATAGTAATATCATAATCCTTGAGCAACTCCAACCATCTCCGCTGCCTCAAATTAAGATCCTTTTGCTTGAACAAATGTTGAAGGCTGCGATGATCAGTAAACACCTCACAAGATACACCATACAAGTAATGCCTCCAAATCTTCAATGCATGGACTATGGCCGCCAACTCCAAGTCGTGCACGGGGTAGTTCTTCTCATGAGGCTTCAACTGACGAGAAGCATAAGCGATAACTCTATCCTCATGCATTAGTACACAACCGATCCCAACTCTCGAAGCATCACAATATACGGTGTACGAACCTGAGGCTGATGGTAGAACCAATACTAGAGCTGTGGTCAAGGCTGTCTTGAGCTTCTGAAAGCTCTCCTCACACTTGTCCGACCATACAAATGGGACACCCTTTTGAGTCAATTTGGTCAAGGGCGACGCAATGGATGAGAATCCCTAAATAAACCGGCGATAGTAGCCTTCCAACCCAAGAAAGCTACGAATCTCTGTGACTGAGGATGGTCTAGGCCAACTTTGAACCGCCTCTATCTTCTTTGGATCAACTTGGATACCCTCGCTGGACACTACGTGTCCTAAGAAAGCCACTGAATTGAGCCAAAACTCACACTTAGAGAATTTTGCATAGAGCTTTTCCTCCCTCAATCTCGCAAGACAACTCGCAAATGCTCTGCGTTGCTCTTCCTGACTACGCGAGTATACCAGAATATCATCAATGAATACCACAACGAACGAATCTAGATAAGGCCGAAATACATTGTTCATCAACTGCATGAACGCTGCTGGGGCATTGGTTAGCCCGAAAGACATAATAAGAAACTTATAGTGGCCATATCTAGTCCGGAAAGCAGTCTTAAGAATATCCGAATCCCTGATCTTCAACTGGTGATATCCTGAACGGAGATCAATCTTAGAGAACACTTGTGCTCCCTGAAGCTGGTCAAATAAATCATCAATGCGAGGCAAAGGATACTTGTTCTTGATTGTTACCTTGTTCAATTGCCTATAATCGATGCACATTCTCATCGTGCCATCCTTCTTCTTCACAAATAGAACCGGTGCACCCCAAGGTGACACGCTAGGCTGAATGAACCCCTTATCTAGGAGTTCCTGAAGTTGCTCCTTCAATTCTTTTAACTCTGCTGGTGCCATACGATATGGTGGAATAGAGATGGACTGAGTGCCCGGCACCAGGTCAATACCAAAATCAATATCCCTGTCCGGTGGCATGCCCGGCAGGTCTGCAGGAAATACATCGAAAAAATCCCTCACAACTGGAACAGAATCGATGCTTGGAGTCTCAGCTCCAACATCCCTCACAAACGCTAGATAGGAAAGGCAACCCTTCCCAACCATACGCTGGGCCTTTAAGAACGATATCACCCTACTAGGAACATAATCAGTCACACGATGCCACTCGATCCGCGGTACACCCGGCATAGCCAGAGTAACTGTCTTAGCATGACAGTCTAAAATATCACGACACGGAGATAACCAGTCCATGCCCAAAATGACATCAAAATCTACTATGCTTAATAGCAATAGGTCTACTCGAGTCTCCAGACCCCCAATAGTTACTTCACACGACCAGTACACGGTCTACAACAACAGTATCGCCCACCGAGGTAGACACATGAATAGGTAAAGCAAGGAACTCCCAGGGCATACCCAAATAATGAGCAAAATATGAGGACACATATGAATAGGTGGAACCGGGATCAAATAATACAGAGGCATCTTTGTGGCAGACTGAAACAATACCTATAATAACGGCATCTGAAACACTGGAATCTGTCCTGCCTGGAATAGCATAGAATCGAGCCTGGCCACCGCCTGCTCGACCTCCCCCTCTGGGGAGACCCCTGGCTACTTGACCTCCACCCTTAGCTGGCTGCGTGGGTGGTAAGGTAACTGGAGCAGAAGACGAGGGCTGACCCCTCTGCTGGGATGATCTAGCACCATGATGAGGACAATGCCTCCACACGTGGCCCATCTCGCCACACTCATAACAACTCCCTGGTGCTCTAGCAGATGCACTCGGCATAGGAGGACCCTGGGCCGACGGAGCATGAGCTGGAAGGGCGCTGAGTGTTGACTGGCCCTGGTGCAATCCATGATAACCACGACCTGTAGATGCCCCACGGTACTCTGGACGAGATAACTGAGCAGGCCTGAAGGAACGACCTCTACCCTGATGAAACTGACCTCTCGAAGGAGTACCACTGTAACTACCCGATCCTCGAGGCCTCTTAGCCTCCCTCTCCTCTCGCTCCTGACGGTGAACCGTCTCAATCTCACGAGCTATATCAACCACCTCCTCGAAGGTAGCACCCAATACTCTCTCCCTGGTCATAAGAATACGGAGATGATAGTTGAGGCCAGCCACAAACCTCCTGATCCTTTCACGATCAGTTGGAACCATCCAGACAGCATGTCGAGCCAACTCGAAAAATCTTGACTCATATTGCAACACCATCATCTCCCCCTGTCGCAGCCATTCGAACTGTCTACGCAGCTCCTCTCTGCGAGACTGCGGCACATACTTCTCAAAGAAAAGAGTGGAGAACTGCTGCCATGTAAAGGGCTCTGCATCAACCGGCCTACGCCTCTCATACGCCTCCCACCAATTAAAGGCAACTCCCGTAAACTGAAATGTGGTAAATGCCACACCGCTAGACTCAAGAATCCCGGTTGTCTGGAGCATTCGCTGACACTTGTCAAGAAAACCCTGGGCATCCTCGCCCTCAGCACCACTGAATGACGGAGGCTGGAGTCTGCCAAACCTCTCAAGACGACGCTGCTCATCATCTGGCATAACTGGTACTATGAATTCCTGAGCTGGTGCAACCGGCTGGGCTGGAGGTGCCCCCGGCATCTGAAGTCCCTGCGCTGCCTGCTCAGGTGTACGGGCAACAGGGGTCTGATTGCCTCCCCCGGCCTGTGAAGTAGTTGCGTCTGTGGTGGATGAAACCGCCTGAGCCAGGCCAGTGCAAATAGATAATATCTGAGCCAAGGTCTCCTGAAGACCTGGAATAGCGATAGGCACAGCTAGTGCCTGAATTGGTGCTGCTGGAGCCTGTTCCTGAGCTGGGGCAGCTGGTGGATCAACAGATGCTGCCCTCGCCGCTCTGCCTCTACCACGACCACGACCGCGTCCACGGCCTCTGGTGGCCTCAGTGGGTGGTACTGGTGGTCGTCCACCTCGTCCAGTAGTTCACGGTCTCACCATCTGTGAGAGAACAAGATAGCAGAAGTTTTAGTACTCGGATCAACAAGTTCGCACGACAAGAATTTCAAGAATATGGAATTTTCCTAAAAAGGTTCCGTAGCCTCTCGAAGATAAGTACAGGCGTCTCCGTACCGATCCGCAAGACTCTACTAAACCCGCTCATGACTCGTGAGACCTATGTAACCTAGGCTTTGATACCAAGATGTCACGACCCAAATCCCAAACCCGGTCGTGATGGCGCCTCTCGTGAAGACAAGGCCAGCCAATTGAAACCATAACTCATTTTAAGCAGTTAATACAGAACTTACATATTTTGATAACAGCAAATTGCGGGAAACATAGCTAACCTTCCCAACAACAGCCCAAACCGGGGTGTCACAATGTCACGAGCAACTAATGAAATCCTAATAACAAGATTTCTATTACAATATCTCTGGCACAATTATTTGAAGAAAGTGAAACAACAAATAAAAGATATACGGGACTGTGGACGCCAATAGCTACCTCGTAGTCTTTGAATCACCGCTCTGACATTCGTAATCAATGCCTCGGAGCGGAATCAATAACGCCTAAATCTGCACACATGGTGCAGGGAGTAATGTGAGTACTTCCAACTCAGAGAGTAATACATATAAATAATGACTAAGAGTAAGGAAACACGTAAAGCACAAGGCAATGCATGATGAAGCAGTAAAACATTATTTCAAAACAGTAAATCAGTGAGAAATCAAGCAAAAACTTCTCAGCTCTGATTACCAGTTGCCATTGTTACTAACTGTAACATCCCTTGGCTCAGTATCATTTAAAAATCACGCCCCTCGAGCAATATCACTTTAAAAACAGTATCATCTCCCCAGCTCTAGTTACTAGTTGCCATTGTTACCAACTGTAACATCACTGGGCTATATTTCCATAATCATTTCCCCAGCTCTAGCTACCAGATGCCATTGTTACCAACTGTAACATCATTGGGTACCCTGCGCTCACTGGGGGTGTACAGACTCCGGGAGGGGCCCCTTACGGCCCAAGCGCTATATCATATCTCGTGGCGGCGTGCCACCCGATCCTATCCCATTATATCTTGTGGTAGGCGTACCACCCGATCCCTTTTATATCATATCTCGTGGCGGCGTGCCACCTGATCCCCTTTAAAATGTCATTTAAAAATCTCAATACTGAGTAAAAGTGACTGAGTTGTAAAACAGTGGAAAACAACATGATTGAGTTTAAGTAATGAATCAAAACAATGAGGAACCAGTGATAATTACCCCCGAAGGGTTCAATAACCGGCACGAAGCCCAAATATGGCAATCAGCCCAAATCATGATGATGTCAAATAAGTTTCAATCAAATATGTAGTAAAATCATCAATCGGGGAGGACCAAGTCACAATCCCCAGTAGTAAAGGAACCCACGCTCGTCATCGAGCGCGTGTCTCACCTCGATATAGCACTATGATGTGCAATTCAGGTTTTCAAACCCTCAGGACATCATTTACAATCACTACTCACCTCAAACCGGCTAAATTTCTAGCCCATGACGCCTTTGCCCTTCGAATTGGCCTCCACGTGCATCGAATCTATCCAAATTCAGAACAATTACGTCACAATATGTTGAGGGAACAAAGCCGAAGCAAAAACAACCAAAAATACCAAGAAATCCCGAAATTAGCAAAACCCGAGCCCCGGGCCCACTTCTCGAAGTTCAGAAATTTTCACATCAACAGGTTCCTTATCTCCCAACGAGTTCAACCATACAAAAATTATCAAATTCCGACATCGGATTGGCTTTCAAATCTTAAATTTTCGTTCTTGGAAGATTTGGTAAAAATCTGATTTTTCTTCCATAAATTCATGGATTCATGACGTAAATGAGTATGGAATCATGATCTATAAAGGATTTATGATAAAGAACACTTACCTCATTCAAATTTGTGAAAACCCCTCTAAAAATCGCCCAAATAGAGCTCCCCCAACTCAATTTTTGTCAAAAATGGCCAAGACCCCCGTTTTTTAGTGTTTTTCTGCCTCGGGCGCCACAGGTGGCGCTGGTTCTAGTAGCTACCCAGGGCGTTGGCAATTTTTTCCCTAACACAGAAATAGACATAACTTTCTCATACGATGTCCGAATTGGATGATTCTTTTTGCTATGACTCCGAAATTTCGATACGGATCTAATTCTTCAATTGAAACCGAATTTGGAGCTCATTTGAATAATATGATACCACTTATTCTTGAAGAGATGACATCGACACATTCTTGAAATGCCCAAGTTAAACTCCATCGACCATCCAAAATTCATTCGAGGCCCTCGGGACTTCAACCAAATATATCAACAAATCTTAAAACATCATATGGACTTAGTCGAGGCCTCAAATCACATCAAACAATGCTAAATACATGAATCATTCTCCAATTCAAGCCTAATGAAAATAACAAATTCCAACTTCTACATTCGATGCCGAAACCTATCAAATCGAGTCCGATTGACCTCAATTTTGCACACAATTCATAAATAACATAACGGACCTATGAAGATTTTCAGAATTGGATTCCGACCCCGATATCAAAAACTCAACTCCTCGGTCAAACTTTCCAAAAATCTTCTATTTTCCAACATTCGCCAGAATGCGTTAAATTGTCCTATGGACTTCCAATTTCAAATCTGGACATATGCCTAAGTCCAAAATCACCATAAGAAGCTATAGCAACTCTCGGAATTCCATTCCGACCCTCGGATCAAAATCTCGCCTAACAACCAGAAATCGCCAAAATACTACTCCACCAATTCAAGCTTAATTCTACACCCGGAACTCCAAAACCAATTCTGATCACACTCCTAAGTCATAAATCACCTCCCGAAGCTAACCAAACCATCAGAACTCACATCCGAGCCCTCTAACTCATAATTCAACATCCGGTTGACTTTTCCAGCTTAAACCTTCTTAAAAGAGACTAAGTGTCTCATTTCTTGCCAAACTCACTCCTAACGCAAACTACTCAACTAGATCACATAAAACATGGATAACGAAGCATAATGAGATGGAAAATGGGGAAAACGGAGCGGTAACTCACGAGAAGACTAGCTGGGTCGTCACAGACATAAAAATGAAACGTCACAGACTTTATGGCCAAGTGTGTGAAGTATCAACAAGTGAAATTCAAGCAGCCGAAAGTCTAGTGTTTTACCACTAATACACATATTCTGTAGTGGAGATGGTAAATATGGATTTTATAACCGGATTATCTCGCTCATTTTGAAAGCACGATTTGATTGGGTGATTGTAGATTGACTTACCAAGTCACTGTGCTTCTTGCTTGTAAAGACCACAAATTCAAAAGAGGATTATGAAAAGTTGATTCAAGAGAATTTGAAGACGACTTAGAGCCACAAAAAGTCCTATTCGGACGTGCGTCGTAGAGACCTAGAGTTTTAAGTTGATGATTGGGTGTTCTGAAATTTTGGCCTATAAAGGTGTTATAAGATTTGGTAAGAAAGGAAAGATCAATCCCAGATACATCGGGCCATATAGTATCTTATGAAGGGTTGGACTAGTAGCTTATGAGTTAGAGTTGCCACCAGAACTAGGGGACGTACACCTAGTATTTCACGTGTCATGTTATAATATTCAAGTTTCTAGTACTCAGATACTCATGTCAGTTCAGTGCTTAGATACTCATGTTAGTCCAGTACTCAGATATTCATGCCAACTTAGTACTCAGATATTGATGTCAGTTCAGTACTCTAATATTCGTGCTGGTTCAGTATTCATATATCCGTGTTAGTTCAGTATCCACGTATCCATGGCAGACCAGCATTCGTGTATATGTTTCATGTTATGCGCATTATGATACTCTGTGAGACTTGTGATATGCTATGATAGCTGGAGGGTGTTTCGGAGAAATGTTGAAGGTAACTAACCTTTTCATTCAGACCTTATATTATAATCTCCACGTCCTTCAGTATTCAGTCAATGCAGTAGTCATTCAGTTCAGTATCTCAGCAGTTTAGTAATCATGTATTCATTCAGTTTCTTATGCAAGTGTTCATGAAATTTCATGTTTCCACCTGACCCGTTTAAGGTCCAGAGTTAGCCGAAGTTATAGCCAGACAATCATTCGAGGAAGAATGATCCCAAGAGGAAGATAACGTAACACTCAAAAAATTCGGACTAGGTGTGAACAAGTTAAATGGGTAGTAATGTTATATTTTAGAATGTGAAGTTCTATTGGGATGAGTATGGGTGAAAAATAGTTGTTTTAGAATCAAGACGGTATGTGACGTGCATAAGATTCGATAAAATCGACTAAGTATACGAAAGGTCTATTTTCCAGCAAAATGTCGTGAAACTCTGTAAGTAATTTTGGGAAATGCAAAACATGAAAAGTTGTAAACCTTTGAAATATCTTTCCATCAATATATTATGGAGCCCGAACGGATTTTTGAGAAAGACGTTATGTGCGTTTTACTAGACACTGTGCAATCTGCGTGCTAATGTGTGCGCCGAGCTGTTCCCGTGCGCGGCTGCACACTTGTGGCAGTGCCACTGCTTTGATGCACGTTCAAGTGTGTGTTTGGGCCTTCAGATGTGTGGGGCGCACCCGAGAATCCATTTTAAAAGCCCCACTTCGTCCCCCACACCCCTAAACACAAAAACTTGCTCGAGAAAGGGAAGCTCTCAAGAACCTAACTCCCCCAAGGTCCCTCCATCATCCAAGGTAAGTTCTAATGGTGATTCTAAGATAATTTCAATTCTCCAACACTTCATTAACATGGGTAAACCCTTCAAATCATTAGATATTCGATCGAGACATCACTGTTGAGAGAAGAAACCTTAGAACTCGAATTTAAGAGGATTGAACGTCAAAAGATAGTATCTTCATCCTCTAATTGATTATAGCATTGGATAAATGATTACAGATTCTATGTTCATGAGATATGATTTGATGGATTTGATAGAAAAGCATTAACGATTATATGTTTGGGTTGTTGATTGTTGATTATTGGTTAAGGGTCTTGTTTATCTTATGGGTGAAGAAGAATGATATTGATTATAAGAAATTTGAGATTTTACAATTTTCTTGGAGCAAGAGAACGGGTTGTTGGGTGTATAAACACCATTAATGAGGCCTATGAGGATTTACGCCCATAAGGTGTTCGATAAAATGCCTAAATGATCAAAATATGAGTATTATTACTAATATGAAATCCCTTTGACTTGTATTGACATAGATTAAAGCTGAAAGGGTTGGCGGATGTTGTATTACGCTCAAGAGCAGGAAGTTAAGGTATGTAAGGCTAACACTCTATGTTTCGAAATGTTAATGGTTCTCCCTACACTACGTTCTTTTTACAACGTTACTAATTGCCTCAAAAATATAGTTAAGCCTAGTTCCTTGAATAGTTGTAGAACTTCTATTCTCTAGCTTCACAACTTGTTCATGACTTTCATTCCGAATGTTTGAGCTCAGTGCGTAATTGATATACACTGGTGTTTGATGCCCATGAGTCTTAGTCTAGATTACTCAGCATGTCATAAATAGTTAAAGCTTCAGTTCTCAGTTAATGAATACCTATCACAGTCTAGTTCTATTAAGCATTCTAGTATCATGTAACTCAGTATGGTTCAGTATTTCAGTATCATGTATTGCAGTATGATTCTCAGTTCCTGATTTTAAATCCCTGAATGTTGAACACTTGTATTTGGGCATGAGGCCGCAGTTTATGCTTTATGCATCTTTGGGCCTGAGGCCGCAGTTTATGCTTTATGTTTTGGGCCTGAAGCCGCAGTTATGTATACGTATACTTAGGCCCGAGGCCGCAGTTTATGCACATATATATTGGGCCTGAGGCAGCAGTTTATTTATTCAGATAAATAGGTGGTTCATCATTCAGAAGAGGAAGTAATTATATCCTTACTTCCTTTGTTCAGTTCATTTATCAGTTATCATTTCAGATTTCAGTTATCAGTTATCAGTTATCATTTCAATTTTAGTTTTAAAAGTTATCATTTCAGTTATTAATTATCAATTCTCAGTTATCAGCTCAGTATCAGTTTCAACATTTGTAGTTCTTTCTTTCAGTTATTTTACATACCGGTGCAAATTCAAGTGTACTGACGCCCTTTTTTGCTCGGGTCCTGTATATCATGATGCAGGTAATGATTTATAGGTTGACGATTATGAGCGTTAGGATTCTCACACCAGCTACTTGATGAGCCCCAGTTCTTTCGGGGCATTACTATTACTTTGCAGTCTTTCAATATTTACAGACAGCTAGCGTTTTCAGTACTTCACTAGAGGCTTCAAAGACTAGAGTAACAATTAGACAGAGCCGTGGGCTTTTCATGTTAAGAAATGTTGCTATAATTATGTTTTAGACATATAATAGTGTTTATGCACTTGATTTATATTATTTAGTCTTTCAACATATCTGCATGTGTTAGTTTATCTTCCGCATTTAGTATGTTATGACGTCACATATTGATTCAGTCAGCCAGTTGGTTCGCTCGATCACATGTAGTCAGGCACCGAGTGCCGCATTACGTCCAGGCCTAGGTTCGAGGCGTGACATATGTCCCATCATATCTAGGGATATCTTAATTATTTGAGGCATGACAGTTATTTGTTCTATACGCTCATTTTGCTCCTAGGATGTTTCTGCAAAGTTAGTACTAAACTTTGTAAATTGGAATTATTCGCTGTACATGATTCTCTATCTCTGGATTCGTATGGTGTTTCTCCACTTCCTGAGTTGTCAAGCCCTGAACGCGGATTTTCCAGGGTGGTATTTACTGGTGGAGGAGTTTGCACAACGTTGGGCAATCCACTTGCAAAAGTTCGCAATGCTTCAACCACGTATTGTGCAATTAACCGCTTCAAAGTATCTTGCTCGTTAGCTTGTTCACCTGCTTGTTGCCCATCAGTGCGAGTAGCATACCTTTAAGGTGAACTTTCTTGTGAATGCTACGGAGTAGCTCTAGGTGTGATGTGGTGGAGTTTCGCCTTGTTGATCCACCTGATCAATTTCATTAGTAGTAGACATGTTTTATTGCTAAAAAATAAAACTTGTAAAGAAACAGATTATCAGATTTTTGGTAATGGAATCAATTTGTTTAACCAACAAATAATTTTTATGGTCAAAGTTAATATTAAAGAAAATTGGATTACTGATAACCAAATTTACTTCACTTTCTTGGTAATATAGAAATAAAGTAAGTAATTGAAATAATAAGTAACGGAAAGAAAGCTTATTGTTGATTGCTAATCTCTCCCAGAATTGCGGACTTGAATCAAGTAAAATAAACGGCTTATTGCATATATTTAGAGATATTCAGATGATTGTACAAAATAAGGTATGGATCCTTATATAAGGATGCACAGTTGTAATGATTTTCCTACTTAATTCTGACTCATTATTGGCATCAATGGCTCGATTGCCTGTTATAAAATTTTACTTGTAACAGTAATGGTAATAATAGAGGATCGTACATAATCAAAGCTAATGTTGATTCCTTTTTCATATTTACAATCAACTCATGAATTGTCCGCTTTTATGGTCTTCATGCATCTCGTGCCTATTTTCTTTTTTCAGCTATCAGATCCGGCATATTTTCTAAGAGAACACCGTGGGTATTTTATCCGTGCCTTTCTGTCTTTCTTTGTTGATCCAGTTATAAGTGTCACTTGTCACCTCGCTGTTGGTCCATGTGTCATGCCTTTTTTCCACCAACACCACCAAAAGTGTACCATAGTCTTGCCCATAATATAGGATTTGACTAATCTAAGCTCGCAAATCTGGGTCAACTAGGACTGTTGTAGTGTAAGCTAAAGGACGGATAGGATATATTTAAAAAAATAATGGCTGACCTCCCTAAACACTTTTAACACAATGTAACTTTAACTCTTAAGCGCACACTTATCGTAGCCTAATTTCAAAATACCATATGACAAGATTGTACCACGGCACTCCCAATTTTTCAAAGCGCTTCACATCTAACAACTTCTAAGCAAGGACATGACTTATTTTGGACAATATATTCTTGTATGTATGTTTTTCTGCATTCCCAGCTAGTGATAGTTTTTACACTACTACACATTTTTTCCTTTCTTTGCTCCACTCAAATGCTACACATGTTTTCTCCTTATTTGTTTCTAACGCTGGTTCTCGTATAAGTGATTTCAGAGGTAAAAAATTCAAAAACGATCAATAAAGTACAAAATGGGATATAAGTTTGTAATGTGATTGCCAAAAAATAAAAGTCCTTGTGCAAGTAGGGCAAACAACCTGGCCCTTCAGCTTCTTTGTGTTCTTCACTCAACTCTGGCTTCAATTCGATCACTATCAGTCTTCTTCTGTCACATTCATTCTCTAAACATATAAAGCATATAATGAGCTTTACAAAAATCAAAAGCCATGCAAACTATGGTACATAAGCACAAGATATGAGGCGAATATACACTAAATATGTATACCTCTAGCCGAATATCCTGGCTCAAAGAAGCTATGACTGCATGGTAACGACAAACCCATAGCCTTTTTTCTTTAATGGATTTTATGCCATGTAAAATTGAATTAGTCGGATTAGTGAGTACACCATGTGGTGTACAAGAACAAGAGAGCTAGGACTGCCTAAATAAAATGGTGTGCATAATACTCTCTTTGCTCTATTTTATATTGTATCATTTCCTTATTAGTTTATTTAATATCTTATTTTTAATGGTATATTTATGTAGCCACAACAATCTCACTGTATATTTAAAATGGAAAATTCTAAAATTATTTTGTTTTTCTATAACTCAGTGCCTAGTAAAATTACAGCCATATCAACACAGTTGGAGTAGTTTGAAGGGAAAGTTACACAATTGGCCGGTTGGTCCAAAATACTTACATCTGTCGGTCAATATATAAAAAATATACGTCGATTATGTATAAAATATATTAATATTTTGTATATTATATATTAATATACAAAAAAATGTACATTTATATCTACATCACATTATATATTATAGGCACGAAGCTGAGGATATGACTGTAATTTTAGTATCACTCAAGTATTTAGATTTTCTGTGATAAGCTAAGAGAGCCCTGTGGCTCCCAGAGTAATTAGAGAGTTGAAGCTACTACAAAAGTTCCTAGTACTCATCAAATGCCAAGGTAACATTTTTTATTTCTTAGAATAGGCCTTTTGTAATAATGTATGGGTGGAGGGAACTAAAATTATTCAAAAATCAAATAAATTCTTCACCTTTCTTTACTATAGGAAGAATACAACTGCTCCAATAATCTGGGAAAATGCTGGTATTAATTCTACTACAGACGGTGCATTGATTTAGTGTCACCATCTTTACCCAGTCATCCACCAAAAGATTAGCAATGAAGGAATATAATTGAAGGAAAAAATTAGAGCAAAAAAGGAACTAGCTAGCCCCCAAATGTTTGTTTGGGGGATGGAGGAAAAAGGGGCCTCATTTAGACCTGTAGTATGGCTAAAACATTTGATGTGATCTGTTCTAATTAGGTATGTTTCATAGTGCTTGTTGTGTACGTGTTTTTCAACAGACAGGCAAATCTACAGGAGGCTCTTCCAATGATTCCAATTCACTAACTCCATTTTCCACCAGGAAAGACATGGCCAAACCCCAAGTTATATGAACATCCAAGTGGCAGTGCATTAACCAGACTCCTATTTAACAACAACAACAACAACAACAAAAAATGTAAGTCCAAAAGTTCGACGCGGACAAGAATTGGAAGCTATAAAAGGATTGGAGTTATATACACTAATAATGGAAATATATTTTCTACAAAAATTTATAATGTTGTTTTGAAAGGTGCATTAACGTTGAATCCGATACCAACAATATCACCCCCAAAACAACGTTCTCTTTTAGGCTTTACAACCAATCAATACGAACCCAAAGAGTCGCTTAGGTCACCAAACTATGACCGAGAGTTTCGCCTTCATAACTCAAGGTTCATATTAGGGAATATCATGTTCGTTCTCATTCTTATTGTTTTACTAAATATTTTTTAAATTAACTGTTAATAGAACTTAATTTTTATTTTTATTTTTTGCTAGAAGACAAACCCTTTTCTATTGTTCTCACCTGGGTTGTCAGCAACAAATCTGATGACTGACCATCCATTGACAGGTAAACTTGCCGTGTTTCTACGAGGTGGGTCAACAAGATTGAATTTAGCTGTATCAGTTTGAGGATTAAAGTTCCCAAAGCCCTCACCAATGATGTAAAAATCATATCCATGAAGATGGATTGGGTGGTTTTCACCTGTGACGATGCTTGTTCCCTGTAATACAACTTGCACTTTTGCCCCATATTTTAGCTTATAAACCTTAGTTCCTGGCACTGGTTGCCAGAGTGATTGGCTTACATTACCCGTATAATCAAATTTCACAGGTGGAACTGCTGGGAAATCAGTTGAGAAAATTCCAGGTATGCCTTGGTGGTGTGCTTGCAGAATGGAGAAGTTCGGCGGTAGCACAAAAGACACATTGTTCATACTGGCTGTGAATCGAGTTCCATTTGGACCTTGACAACTGCTGGAGCTTGCACCTGGTTCGAAATAATAAACTTAAATGTTAAACAAGTGTTCTCTTCATGAGTTATTCAATGTGCATCTTTTGAGTCATCCTAGAATGTTTATTACTTCTAATTGTGGTTCATATAACTATGAGTTTAAGGAACATTATGTTTGTGTGTGTGAGAGAGAGTTTATCTCTCTCTTCCATCCTCGTTGTGCCTTATAATATTTTATGAAGAGCTTAGGTTATATTCTAACGCACCTCTTGGGCAACTTTTGAGTCCCAGCCCAACTGTGAAGAACAAGTTCTCATCGACTTCAGGGGGCACCTCGACCTTTCTTGAACTTCTGAAACTTGTTGTGAATGCAGCGGCTGTGGTAGTGTCGTTAAATGCTGGTAAAGATGGAAAAACTGGATTGATCTTGATCCCCTGAACAGCGCATGGAGTATTCTTGTACTCAAGGATAGCTGTGGTAGTTGTGTTGTCAAAAGGTGCACCCTGAGCACTTGCATAAGCTCGTGCCGCCATGTAGTATCTGGCTGGTGGCTGGTTACCAGTGATTAGGACATCAGTAGTTTGCCCTGGACCTAACATAAGCACTGATGTGGTGAAGGGTTGAACATAAGAGGCGTCTGCTCCAACAACGGTTAACTTGTGGTTTGCCACAGTGAAGAAAAGCTGCTGATTTAGTGCAGCGTTGATAACTCGAAGGAGGCTGGTCTCACCAGAGTCCACAAGCACTATGGTAGTATCTGCATAAAGGTGAATCCAACATGATAGCTGAGCATGTTATTCTGAATCCAAACTAATGAATGTTCGCATGAACTAGTTAGTACGACAAGTTGCAATATTTGGAAATAATTTAACTTTTCATTTTACCCATTTTGTCTTTAACGAGAAGTTTTTACAACCACACAAATGTTATAGCCCCACAAAGCTTTTTCCCTTTAAGCTTTTAAGATTACAAGTTTTAAAAATCTTCTTTTTTCCCTTAAACTTCGTGCCGAGTTAAACTAGTATGTCCTATAAATTGAAATCGAGTCAAATTTACAAGTAGTCTTTATGTTAAGCAGTAAGAATTAATTAGATACATGGTAAAATTAATAATCGCCTGCTACCGCTAGTAAATTAAACTACATCAATAGTTAAAAAGTCTTTACACTATGTATATGACTTAAATTAGTCATGTTTCAAATGTTTCAGAGATTGGAACTAACCTTTAGTTGAACACCTGTAGAAGTCACCTGGTTGACCATTGATGGTGTATGCATCTGATACATTAGGCGCTGCCCCTGTTCGTGTGGCCTGTCTTACAACATCAATAGGGTTTGCATCCCACCACTCACCTAATCACAAAATGTCAAACCATTATTTTGATCTGGAACTGCTTGGTTAGTATTTGTTTTCTATTCTTTCAAGTGTTTCGCTTATTTTGGGCAGGAATCAGTACCTAGCAGAATGGGTGTCTCTCTTCTGGGCTTAGGAAATGGGTAGAATTCTCCTTCTTTTGGGTGGACGATTAAAGCTCCGTAAACAGTGGCCCTGAGCCATGAGCTGTGGGCGTGCCACCAAAGTGTGCCTTCCTGTTCTTGAATTGTAAAGCGGTAAGTGTAACTCCCTCCTGGTCTAATTGGGCATTGTGTTATAAATTCTGGTCCATCTGCCCATGCTGTTCTTATTTGCTTAACTCCATGCCTATCGAAATGCAACAAAGTTGTAAAAACCACTCGAAATGACATTGCATATGTATGATATAATTGCGTTCAAAAGGATTTAACATATATCAATGTATATGTATTTCAGCGCATTGTAGCAGGTAAGCTGCTTTATTTAACCAAATTACTTATTTCACATCTTAGAATTTCATCTGCATTCTGACATGCATGCTTCTTACCAGTGAATGGTGACATTGTATCGAGCTCTGTTGACCACCTCGATGACTAAAGTATCACCATTATTCACTTCCAGTGTTGGTCCAGGGAATTGTCCATTCACTGTTATAGTGTTATGGGTCTTGCACAGCCTCTTTACTGGTGTTGCTTGAATCTGTTCCATAACAACAGACGTTAGGATCCTCCAATTCTAAAAATTTAGCAAGACAGACTTAAGGGAAACATGAATGACATACAACAAAATCGTGGTACTGTGTTTTCGCATTGGCTAAAGATACTGCATTTGCAAAGAGAAGCAAAATGGAGATGAAGGAAGAATAGCACGAAGGGTTGGCCATGCTGTTGCAAGCATCCAATATTATGGTGCTTTTCTTAATTAAACTCTGACAATTAATGGATAATTCATGGTTAGTGCTTATCTTTGAAAGACTTGAGAGTTGAGGATTTATTTTTATAGGAGAAGAAGAATAGAGAGATGGTGGTTTGAGGTTGGCAGATTAGGTTTTGATTTAGCATGAAGGTCAGCTTAGAGGGCAGAACTTAGAAGTTGGTGCACCCACTATATATAATATGCCTCACTTACTGCAGGAATTTTCATCAATGCTTGTTTCTTAAGTCTCTTCTTTAGGTTACTATATCATATTTTCACTTCACATTGTGAGTGTGCTCTTTTCCACCAAAGGGGTGTTTCTTGTTATGATTATACACCACCTATCTATCACATTAATTAAAGGAAACTTCTCCTTCTATCGTTAATCTTGAGTGCTAGCAAACCTTGATAAACCAATCTTCTTTGCCCTAAAAATTTCAGTTAGAAGAACCTGAAAAACGGCATGCTTTGATTTTTTCAACGTCATATATCCTTAGAACTTGGCACTGTCAGTGAACAACGTCAAAAAGAAATCCGAAGACGTCTTCACGTACGCTATGTTGGGCCAGAGATTGAACAAATCGGTCAAATTGCTCTGGGATTAAGCATAATTGGAACGACAAATTGATTCAAACATCTTAAAATAGTTTGCTATAAAACCCAACACCCATTTGTGTTTGAATTTTAATTAAGTTGCCATCTCCCTATTTCTAGAATTGTGCTTTGTCTTCTGTTTACTTGAAAGCTCGTATTCATAGTTTTAGTTACGAGTGGTTGTGATTTATGAACATTTTAAGTATATCTCTGTTTTAGTAGTAAAAAACTGAGAAATTACGTAGCATAATAAGACAGCATTGGTTTTATGACAATACATGCTAGCATTATAATTACAAAAATCAACGACCACACAAACATACCCGCACGTGACGCTTACACCGAACACTTAGAAAAACATTTTTAGTAAAGCAATTTCCAACACTCTTAGTTACATTTTGAGAGCTACAACAAACAATGAATAAGAATCATCATATAGTACAAGGAAGAACAAGAGGTGTCCATCTTTTGAAACTTGAGCAGCAGAGTGACTCTGTCAAAGAAAAGCAACAGATGGCCTTAACGCACATATCTTGATGTCATAATTAGTTTTACAAGCTGAAAGCCCATTCCAATTAGGTGTTGCATCTGACTTCACATTAATATTTTTCCTGGCAAGAGAGGCAGCACTTGTATTATTATTTTCTATATGAGCAATACCAATGTAACTACTACAATTGCGACACAAAAGTTTAGTATGTTGTTTAAAGAAACCCCACGAGTTTTTGGACCTAAAATAAGGTGAGCATCTAAGTTTACTTGTCTGAGTAAATCTGCTCTCATCAATGCATAAAAATGAGAGTACCCCTCTCCTCATTGTTTTCCCATACTTTGATCCAATGACTGTAGTATTCCGATTGCAAGAGTTGAGGTTCAACTCATATCCACACGATCCACAACTGAAACAAGAATAATCATTAAGCAAATTCTGTTAGAATCGTTATCACAATATCCTGTATTTCATGAGAGCTTGTCTTCTTTTTTTCCCTCTAATACTTGAAACCTTGCGCTTTACTATCAAAATCGCCGTAATATTAGAAGAAAAGAAATCCAATTCCGAGAACAGAGTATAACTAAGACGGGAACTCAAAAAGCCTTTCGATCCAGAAGCAGTTAAATGAGAGATAATTTTCTTCATTTTGGTTGTACAGTGTGTTGTAATTCCTGTACCTTCCAAATCTACTAGTATGCTCTCACCGTCCCATTTTATGTGATAAACTTTGAACCGATACAAAGTTTAAGAAAGAAAGAAAGAAAGAAATTTTTAATATGTTATCTAGAACAAATCATAGGTATTTATGTGGTTATAAATCGTAAATATAAAAAGTTTAAAATCAGATTAATTGTAAATATAAAAATGTATCTTTATCATATAAATTAGGACCAACGGAGTAATAAATTTCTACAACTAGAAGGAAGTAGAATAAATAGAAACCTACCTGTAAGTGACGTCTCTTTCAGCATTGCTTATGAGATGAGAGGAAAGGGGAAGAATATCATTAGCAGCTAGTGAAGAGCAGCTGAAGAAATCTCTTTCGGCCAACATCTTCACGAGCTAAATGCAAATTAAGAAAATAACCCCTTTTGTTAATTGTTACTGCTCTCTCGAAACAAGTCTCTGCATACGTGCAGTGTTGATTTACTCCATTCTTCTGTGACAGCTAGCTTCGCACTTTCGTTAAGGCTCCTAACGGTAACTAAGCCTGGGAATTATTGTATATTACTAAACTGTCATCTGCTTCCTGAGTCAGGACTTGGTGTCTTAACGTGTTAATTTTGATTTTATAGGGTGTTGGATTCACTACACTTAAAAGGGTTCCCGATTTATTTTTCTTAAAAGCTTCATTAATAGTATCTCTTGTTCCTTCTGATTGACGATTTTAATTGAATACGGATCTTCAATGCCGAATAAGTTGCATTTGTTATGTGTCTTATTATTGTTTATGTACCCGTGAGATGATACAGTTAAATTTGTAATGAGATTTATAGACACGTGAATTAATTTGATTCAAAAATATAAATAATTAAGGACAGAGATAAACTAATTAAATAAACTTGAAGAAAATACAAGTCTGACCAAGGGAAGAGCTTCTCCAAAAGCAAGAATGAGAGCAATATTTAAAATAGAAAGAAAGAATGTTGTTGATTGAATGAGAGCAGATTTTGCCTTTTGTGTATAGATGATTTTTCGTGTCCTCCTATGAATACAAATTCTTCTATTTATAGCTCAATTCAAAGAGACAAGATCCCTAAATCAAGTTCTTCTTTAATATGAATCAAACCTCTCTTCATGGCTGCATAACGGTTAGGTATTAATGCAAAAGTTCTTTGTAACAGGTGCTCATCGGATGCTATCTTTCCAACAGATACCTTTCCAATGCCTTCAAAACTTATTCAGCACCGGTCACATGTTCGTAACCGATGCCAGCTATTTGCTGACTCATATCTTACTTGTCTTTTGTTCCACATGTCAACTCGTTGATCATCCACCTGTCGTTCATCAATTTACCCCATACATATAGTCCCCCTACTTTCCGGTAACAAAACTTTATGTTACCGAGAAGTAGATAAGACCTCTCTTCTTGGCGGAAAAATTCCTCAACAATTTCTGACACTTGAAAGGATGCATGTCTCCTTGCATTTAATGAGCCGAACACGTGTTATCCCGTGATTCGAAAAATATTTTCGCCAGTTTTTCAGGTAATGATGACCATGAATTCTGCCGCCTATAAACTTCTCCACTTCTCATCACTTTTACCGTTCTCTTTTACAAACTCTTCTTCTTCGAATTTCCTTAGAGCTTTTATGCAAATTCCTCTTTTTCAGTAAAATTTTCTTACTCAAATTTATATCACCATGTCTTCTACTACTTCTATCCCCGAAAACAATACAATCATCCCATCTCAACTAAATTCTGAAGTAGATCTCCAAGTACAACAGGAACCTATCAACCTAAAAAATGATAGAAATTGGCTTGTCAGCAGATATCCTTCTTCCATTCGCCCTCCTAGTATTCCTTTTGTGAAGGAAGAGTATGACTGGAAATATATTTAAATCCTAACCCCCAATGAAGTGGAAAGTGTTACCTTTAACAAATCGGGGTTCATGTATTCACACACATACCCTTTCACATTAAGAATGGACCAAGAAATTGATCACATTATTATAGAGTTTTGCCACCACTACCAAATCTGTTTGGCTCAGGTAATGTAACGACCCAGTCGATCCTTTTGAGAGTATTAGCCCCGAACCCCTATATAATGCTTCCTCTATTTTATTTTGTGGTTATATGACTTGCCGGGTGGATTTGTTTTTGGTTTCGGAATGGAATGGGACATATAGTCCCTAAAATGGAAGTTTAAATCGTAGGAATCGACCGTAGTTTGAATTATTTTAAGACGACTCCGGAATGGATTTTTGACGGTTCCAATAGCTCTATAGGGCGATTTTAGTCTCAGGAGCGTGTTTGGATGTTTAATTGGAGGCATGTAGGTCATTTTAGCGTCAATTGGCGAAAGTGGAAAAATAGGATGATTTTTGGGACGTTTGATCGGGAGTGGACCTTTTGATGTTGGGGTTGGATTTCGATTTTGGACGTTGGAGTAGGTCCGTAGTGTCGATTATGACTTGTGTGAAAAATTTAAGGCCAATCGGACTTGATTTGATATGTTTCAGCATCAAATATACAACTTTGAATTTTTAAAGTTCATTAGGCTTGAATCGATGTGCAATTCATGTTTTTAACGTTGTTTGATGTTATTTAAAGGTTTGACTAAGTTCGTATGATGTTTTAGGACTTGTTGGTATATTCGGACGGGGTCCCGGAGGCCCTAGGTGTGATTCGGATTGAATCCGGAACAATTTTAGACCCTACGCATTGCTCAAGCAATACTGCTTCTAGTGTGATCGCACATGCGATGGGTGTAGCTGCAGGTGTGGCCTTTGGAGCGCAGGTGCGGTAGTGAGTGGGGGACGCTGGGATCGCAGCAGCGGGAAGGTCTCCGCAGAAGCAAAGCTGCTTATGCGATGGCAGGAAGCACATGAGTGGGCATGATTGCAGAAGCGGGGGAGGTTGGACTTAGTAAGAAACACACATGCGATGAAAATTCTGCAGGTGTGGAGCCACAGATACGGCTATGGGTTCGCAGGTGCAACTTCACTGGGCAGAAAAGGCCTAAGTTCGACGGTTTGATTTCATTCTCCATTTGTGGACTTAGAGAGCTCGGATTGAGGTGAAAATTTGAGGGTTTTTTTCAGAGGAAATATTTGGGTAAGGATTCTTGACTTGTTGTTGATTAATTTCCACTAAGATATCATTCATTCTTCATTTAATTAAGGATTTAGATTGAGAAATTTGTGGAAAAGGTGGAAAAAATCCTTAGGTCGAATTTTGAGGTTTTGATCGAGAATTTTGTATCGGATTTGAGTAATTTTGGTATGGTGAACTCATATCGAACAGGTGTTCGTATTTTTTGACTTTTACCCAATTCTGAGACGTGGGCCCGGGTCAACTTTTTGGGGTAATTTTTTTGATTCTTTGCTAAAGTCGTAGATTCATTATTTAAATTAGTTTCTTATAATTGTATTTATAGTATGTGATTGCTTTTGGCTAGATTTGGACCGTTCGGAGTCGGAAAATCGAGGGAAAGGTATTCTTATTGACTAATTGAGCTTGGTTTGAGGTAAGTGACTTGTCTAACCTTGTGTGGGAAAATCCCCTTAGGATTTGGTACTGTTGTGACAATTTGTAATATGTCAGGGTCGTGTACGCGAGGTGACGAGTGTGTACACGGGCTAATGTGGAAATTATGATTATTGCTGAGTTGTATCTTTTAAATTCCTTAACTGAGTTGCCTTAGCATATGTAGTGATCATGTTTAGCCTAGTATCGCATGTCTACGTGCCTTAACTCTTACTTGAAATTTGTGCAACATGCTTAGTTGAATTACCTGCTTCCCTTGTTTTGAATTAAATCTTTAACTGTAAGATTTCTTGCTGTAAACTCGTTGTTCCTTTGGTTCAGTTATCTGCTGCATATTTACTTTGGGACTATGAGACAGTTCCTCGAGAGATCCCCCTGTACTGCATATTTACTTTGGGACTACAAGGCGGTTCCTCGGGAGATCCCCCTGTACTACATATTTACTTTAGGATTATGAGGTGGTTCCTCGAGAGATCTCCCCATACTGTATATTTACTTTGGGACTACGAGGCGGTTCCTCGGGAGATCCCCAGGTACTGCATATTTACATTTGGGACTACGAGGCGGTAGACTGCCCCTGTTGTTTACTTCTAATTGTTGAGCTATTATTTTCTAAAGTTTCTCGTTATTTAAATTCTTAGTCATTTCAAATATTATTATATCTTCTGCCTTAATTTTCTTTTAAACTAGTAGGACCCTGACCTAGCCTTGTCACTACTCTCCCGAGGTTAGGCTTGGCACTTACTGGGTATCATTATGGTGTACTCTTACTACACTCTGCACATCTTTTTGTGCAGATCCAGGTTCTTCCCACCAGCCCCGATATCAGTGAGCAAAGACTATGTAAAGATTTCAAGGTATATCTGCCAGCGTCCACAGACCTCGGAGTCCCCCTTTATCCCTATCGTGTTGTTTTCCATTATTCTCTTTAGACTTGATGTATAAAGACACTTAAGATTTTGCTTAGAAGCTTGACTTATTTCTACCGGGTTTTGGGAGTTGTAATTATTGATTTGCAGCTTTATATTTATTTCATGTTTGAGAATTGGGCTTCAGTTTTGTATCATGTTATTTTTCAATTTGTTAGGCTTACATAGTCTTAGAGACTGGGTGCCATCACGACATCCCACAGAGGGTGAATTGGGGTCGTGACAGGTAAGCCCGTCAATACGACATACGATGGCTTGCCTTCGGTATTTTGCTCCCGGGCCGGAGAAATCCTCACTCTTGCCCATTTGATCAACCTTTACTCCTCAAAGAATTTCCATGGAGGCATGATCAAACTCAGCAAACGTAGTCACCATGCCGTCACTACCAGTGTCGATGATGATAATGACCATGGTTGGATAGAAAGGTTTGTTGTCATCGCCAGCAGGGATATTCTTCCAGCGACAACACCTTCTAATGAATCTTGGAATTTTACTCCTAAGTTTTTCAGATATCCTTTTTCTACCGTGTTAAAGAAAAATTCCTCTTTTGCTAATTTTTGTTTTTCTTATTTCAGCTACCCGTTGGGTTCCACCATCGGTTTGTATCCTAACCCAGTGGTTACAGAAGATTTTAGATATTTCTACAGCGGATTCCCGTAAGTGGAAAAAATGTTCATTCAAATTTAATTGGAAGGCCAAGAACCATGGTAAGTAAAAGTTATCCTTTTTTCCTTTTTAAGCTCCAACATGACTTAGTACCAATTTGTTGATTTCCTTTCGCAATGCACAAGCCTTCCAGAGGGGTCTTCTACCCGTCTCGTTGTTGAGGTTTCTTTTGACCTAACGGTGGCTCATCAACAGATACAATCCATCATTGACCGGAAGAGGGTTCATGATGCCTCTCTTGCTTCCGGTGAAGGTCCATCCTCCCTCAGTCCCCAGTCTAAGGAGAAGAAACCAAAAAGAAGATGTACCTCAAAAATTAAGACTCAGGAGAAGCCTTCGACGAAGAAACTCCAATTGGACCAACCACTATGGTCCTCGATGAAGATGAAAGCAAGGACGATGATGAAACAGTTTCTCTTTAAAGAAGAAGAAAAGGATCTCCCCCTTCTCAACCGGATGCTCAACCAGGAGAAATTCAAGAACTCTTCACGGAAATGGAAATAGTTAAAAATGCTGAGTTTTTTTTTCGGGCTCCCGTTGTTGCTTCTGGTTGGAGGAGTTCTACCTCTAATATTCTTTCACCTCCTACTTCAACATCAGTTGCAGCACCATGAGCTCTTGCCTCACTTCCGGCCCCACATGAACAAATGGAAGATCTCTGTTCCCCTTGGTCGCCCGAACATGGTAACATTGAGAACACTTTCCATGCACCCATTCGAAACTACGATGGTAACGTAGCATCACTATTTCGGTTTCAAATGAGTGCCACTCACTCTCCAAACTAGTGGGAGTTGCCAATTACTTGAATCCTTTAGCTTCGAATAAGGACCGACGGAAGATGGAAGCCCTTTCTGCAGAATGCCTAATTAATAATAGTATGCACTTTTCTGCTCAGGTATCATCTTATGCTTCTTTCTTACCTTTTCTCTTGCTAGAGGTACCACTTACTTTCCAAGCCGGTGGAAGTTTCCAATTACTTGAAGCCTTTGGCTTCGAATAAGGATCGACGGAAGATGGAAGCCCTTTCTGCGAATGCCTAATTAATAATAGTATGCACTTTTCTACACAGGTATCATCTTATACTTCTTTCTTACCTTTTCTCTTGCTAGATATAATCCTTAACAACTTCAATCTTTAACTTTTCAGGATAACCTCCTTGCCTTCAAGGGCTTGCAAAATATGATCCAAGCTAAAAAAGAACTTGCTGCTAAAAGGCTTCGAATAAGGACCGACAGAAGATGGAAGCCCTTTCTGCAGAATGGCACATTTTTCTGCTCAGGTATCATCTTACACTTCTTTCTTACCTTTTCTCTTGCTAGACATAATCCATAACAACATTAATCTTTAACTTTTCAGGCTAACCTCCTTGCCTTCGAGGTCTTGCAAAAATTAATCCAAGCTAAAGAAGAACTTGCTACTGAAAAAATTGGATTGCTGCTGAACGAGATCAATTTGCCGAGCATCTCCCGACTTTAGAAGTAAGACATGCTACAATGGGCGAACTTGAAGCCTGGTTAGAGCAGTCTAAGCAAGAAAAGATCATTCACAGTCGAGAGGTCATTCAACTGCATGAAGAACTTGAAGAGTTGAAGGCCAAATGGGCTGAGCTGCAGGATGCTATAACTGTCACAGCGGAATGTGAGTTTGCTTCCATGGAGCAAATTAATAACCTAGAAGCAAGCGTACGTTCCAAAATCGAGGAGGTTGCTTCTGTCGAGGAAAAGAGAGCTAGGATGGAGGAAAGGCTCAAAAAGTCATAGAGCAGAACTGCGAACACACGAAGACAAATACTGACCTTTGCCAGACCTATGACATCTTGAGGGCTGAAAACGAACAGCTGCAATTCAAAATCAAGAAGCTTCGATCCAAACTCCAAGACCAAGAAGACTCTTTCCTCCTTGAAAAACTTATGCGTTTTATCCCATGAGGAGGAAGACTTTGGAGGAGGCCAAAGAAGGCATTGCAAACATAGATGGTTGCATCACTGAGGCTCGTGAACTAGAGACAACTACCTTCGATAACATTCCTGCTCGGCCCACTTCTTCAAGCTCTTCGAACACAAGTTCTGAGTCCTGGGGAACCGAAGAGGAAGCTAAAGAAAAAGATAAGGATAAGGATGAAGCTACTGTACTGGATGTGGAACAACCTTTATCTACAAAAGATGCAGAAGATACTTCTCTTCCTTCGGACTCTGCGGCAAAACCAATTTCTTTATATATATATATTTCTCTTTTTCTTTGTAACTATTCCGAAAAATCTTGAGTTTGGCATTTTAAGAAATAAAAGACATCCTTTGCTTAATTTCCGTGCAAGACACTTTTTTTATTTGATGAAGTTTGGGAATTCTTTACATCCGATAAATTTAATTTTGGGCATCATACTTCCGGTATTTATCCTTTAACTATGAGGGTATCATAAGAGAGGGCCCTTATGTTTATGGTGCTCTTGAAAAGGACATCTCATGTTCATTCTGGCACAAGCATTTGAAGTTTAACTAATTTTCAAATGAGAAAAATCTTAAGCTATCATTTGGATAAGAAGTAAGATAAAAACAATAGGACTTTGATTTATTCCTTCCATTTATAAAATTACATTTACATGAGCGAAAAATTCACTTAAATAAATAAAACTGCCCATACATGTGGCTAACTTGTACTACTTATTTCTACAGGGCTGATCATGTAGTCTCAGGTCCTGATAAGATACAGCTTCCGGTTCTAACAGTCACCGGTCTTCATGACACTTTTAGTGCTCTGATACCTGTGTTTGGATGCTAAGTATGAGATTCAAACACTGGAGATTCTTGCTATAGTCGATGATCCTTCTTCGTAGAATACATTACGTTACTACCTCATTAAAAACCTTGCTAGTAAAATTAATGGGATAAAAACTAAATGAAGGGAAAAAGGATGCAACACATACTTTTAGTATCAATAAGAATCTTCAACAGTAATACCTTTTAAGGTGAGTCGCGTTCCAATTGCTCGGTAATTTTACTCCATCATGATTTTCCAGTTGATATGAACCTTTACAGGTTATAGCTGAAATCCGGTAAGGTCCTTCGCATGTTGGTCCTAGCTTCCTAGCGTTAACTTCTCGGGTACTTTGATTCACTTTCCGCAAAACCAAATCTCCAACTTTAAAATATCAAAGATTTGCTTTGCGGTTATAATATCTTTCCATCCTCTGCTTTTGTGCCACCATCCTCACATATACTAAATTTTAATGCTCCTCCAGCAAATCCAACTTAATCGACATTGCTTCATCATTCGGCTCCTCGTGCACCTGTGAATACCTTATGGTAGGTTCCCTGATCTCCACCGGAATCAACGCTTTCGCGCTGCACACAAGATAAAAGGGTGTTTCTCCCGTTCTTAACTTTGTTGTTTTTTGATATGCCTATAACATTCCCGGTAACTCTTTTGGCCAATTGCCTTTAGCATCCTCTAATTTCTTTTTGAGATTTTAAATTATCACCTTTTTGGTCGACTCCGATTGTCCGTTAGCACTTGGATGATATGAAGAAGATGTGATCATTTTGATCTTCAATCCTTCCAGAAACTTTATGACCTTGGAACCTATAAATTGTGGCCCATTGGTACAAGCAATTTCTTTTGGTACTCCAAAACAACAAATGATATAATCCCAAATAAAATCAATCAATTCTCGCTCTCTAATATTTTGTAAGCGCTTGCTTCAATACCCATTTAGTAAAATAGCCAGTTAAAACTAAAAGGAATCTTACATGCTCGGGTCCTTGAGACAAAGGACCAACTATGTCCATCCCCCATTTCATGAATAGCCGCGGTGACACCACCGAATGCAGAAACTCTGCCAGCTGATGTACTAATTGCGCGTGATGCTGGAACTTATCACATTATTTTATAATGCCTTCACGTCTTGTTCCATTTGGGCCAGTAATAACCAGCCCTTATCAATTTAAGAACCAACGAGTCTGCACTGGAATGATTTCCGCAAACCCCTTCATGAACTTCTCTCATAAAATAATTAGCCTCTCATGTTCCTAAATATCGATCTAATGGTCCTTGAAACAATCTTCGATGTAGTTGACCATCAACAAGGCAATAATGAGCTGCTTTAGTTCGTAGCGCCCGGGAGGCTTTTGGATCTTCATGCAATTTGCCATGCCTTAAATATTCAATAAACTCAATTCTCCAATCCTAGATTAGGTTAGCTGAGTTAACATCGCATAACCCATCCATGTCCAGTACCGAGCGCAACAATAGAACAGTTGCACCGGAATCAGCTCCTTTCATTTTCGTGGACGACCCTAAATTGGCCAATGCGTCTGTGTCCACGTTCTCTTCCCTTGGAATATGAATTACCGACCACTCCCTGAACCGAAAAAGAAAAACTTGAACTTTATTCAAATATTGCTGCATGCGTTCCTCTTTAGTGTCAAATACTCCATATGTCTGATTCACTACCAGCTGGGAGTTACACTTTATTTCGGGCTAATTCAAGTCCTACAACCAAAGCTTCATACTCGGCTTCATTATTAGTCAAAGGTACAATTCTAATGGCCTGTCTTAAGGTCTCTCTCGAAGGAGTGATTAATACTATCCCAAGATCGACCCCTTTTACATCGGAGGCTCCGTCTGTGAAAAAGGTTCATGCACTGAAAACGGTTTCAATTCCAGAACTGCTTCTTTAGCAGCTAAAGGCATTATCCCCGGATTAAAGTCAGCCAAAACTTGTGACTTGATAGCTTTCTGAGTTCATATTCTATATCAAATTCACTAATTTCTTCTGTCCATTAAACCAATCGACCTGATAATTCAGGTTTATAAAGGACGTTCCTCAAGGGAAAAGTCGTCACAACGGATATTGGATGGCATTGAAAGTAGGGTCTAAGATTTCGAGAGGAAACTACGAGAGCAAGAGCCAACTTTTCTAGGTACGGATAATATTTTACTAGTATAATAAATAAGGAATTGCTTACCTTCATCCTACCGAACCAAGAGTGCACTCACTGTAACTTCTGAAACCGCTAAATAAATTAACTTATACTTGCTTGGTGGATTGAGGTTTGTTATGAAGTACCCACTCAATACCTCTCGGTTAAAGAGTGATTATGCCAAAATTGGCTCTCTCAAGTCCAAATGGGTAGCAACCAAAATAATTGAATATGAGTCCAAGTTAGATTATCCTATAACTCTATTTCAAATCCTTTAATTAAACTAATCGATACTTCAACTAGTTCAATTTCTTGTTAGCCAAGATTTCCTAGACTAAATTCCTCTTTCTCAAATAAGAACAAAGTCAAATAGACATGAATCAATATTTTCAATCCTTAATTCTAACTTTATAATATAAACAAGCTTAAATAATATCAACCAAATCAATAGCAAGCATTAATACTAAATACCCATAAGTTTTACACACTAGGGTTTGTTATACCATATACGTCTCAAGGTGACGTATAATGAATATAAGACTTATTAATCATGATTTAAATGAGTTTAAATTCATAATATGACTATATATGATTTTTGGATATAAAATACAAAGTTTGAAAAAAATGGGATTTAAGTTGCGAAAAAACCGACTAAGGATTTGCCTTGTAACAAAGCTTTTTGAGCAATACATTTAATGTGTTATATGAGGTATTTTTGGGACATATTATATACCAAATTTAAGATCTTGGTTTAGTTTCCAACACTCTTAACCGTTCATTCATACGACATCCGAATAAAAAGATATGAGCGTTTGAAGAAGGGCCAATGCTAGGGTGCCAAGCTAGCACCTCTTTGACTTTTCAAAAGTTGATATATATAGGTCTTAAGTCATCTTTCTCTTCATTTTTTCACAGAACACGAATAGAGAACACCCATAATCCTTAAGCTCTCTACAGGGGTTTCAGAAAAGATTAATATCCCGGTTACGAAACCAAGAAGCAATAATATTAGAACGATCCCTACAACGTAAGTATCATTATACCGCCTCTGTTTTTCTTTGTAGTTAGAGTTTTGGAAGGTACTTCATAGTTAAGAAAATTCTTACATTCTGTATTTAAGCTTTTAAATGTCAAGGAAGGTTGATAAATTCGTTTCCTAATAGTTAGAACTCACAGGACGGTGATCAAAAACCGTGAGTTCGATTTATTCCACTTTTAGTTGACTGTTTTGTAGTCCACTCGTGTTGGCCTCTTGTGCTGCTGATTTATGGAGTTTGGAAGGATAAAGGGCGTGGAGAAACACCACATGTGGTAGGGTAGTGGGCTGGTCCCTCGTTGTTGCAGTTTCAGGCTACTTGATAACTTGTTGATTGGGTGTGTTATGGTATATTTGGGGTTTTTGTTGTATTAATGGTCCCGAAATGTAGTTAGGTTGTTTTTGAATTGATGATTCTATTGTGTTTGTATCTCGCCTACAGTAGGCTTGAGGGAGCAGTAAAATTTGGGGAAATGCTGCCCGTTTTAATTTAGAATCGAGTTATCGTTTGAGATACGTGATATACTAGCGCCATCTATGTTGTACATGTATTTCTTTGTTATAGAGTTGGCACGCTAGTTGTCATAAGCTTCTTTTTGAGTTGTTTGATGACTTGAGGTATGTTAAAGCTAACCCTTCTTTCCTTTTGGCATGATCCATATGATACAACGAAACGAGCAAGCAAGCAACTTTCACAAATGATTCTATTCTTAGAAGTACTAGGGTTGCCTATGTTCTTGATTCCCCATATGTCCTACTATCATATCATTTGTTCATGGGTATCACAAAATATTTAAGTTGATAAAGACTATTTCATGATATTAACCGAAGGCATATTGATCTTATGACATTCCGAGAGATCTTATTGACTTACTTCTCATGCATTGCATTCATTTATACGTGTATATTGACCTATGACCAGATGACGTTATATACACGTATATTATATGTATATGGGTTATGGGGAAAGGATACGATATTATATACGTACCACCACCTGATCAATTGGTATAACTTGATGAATTTGCCCACTGAGGGCAAGATGATATGATGGGAAGCCCTCAAAGGCTTGATGATGTTATGCATGCACATACCTATGCATGATATGACATTTATATGCATATGCATGACATTATACATGTTTCATGATTCACCGAGCTATTCATACTTACAGGTTGAGTTCTTTATTCCATGTTTCTTTCATGTCTTTAATATACTGATTTTTATGCCTTACATACTCGGTATATTATTCGTATGGACGCCCCTATTTCCCGGGGGCATGCATTTCATGCCCGGGGGTGCAGGTAGACAGGCTGACGGTCCCCCTTCTTAGGATCCTTGCTCAGTAAGAGTGGGTGTGCTCCATTTGATCTGGAGCTGCTATTGGGTTTTTGTACGATACTTTTGTCTACATGTACAACTTTTATATCCGTAGCTACTTTTGTATACTTTTGTATGATATATATATATATATATATATATATATATATATGTATATATATATATATGTATATATATTTCTTTTGGGCATGTTTCCTGACGTATGTTATTCACATATATATATACATATATATATATATTTCTTTTGGGCATGTTTCCTGACGTATCTTATTTACATGATTCAGCAGTTTATTGACAGATGTTATGCATGACCTATCCCTATTTCATGTTTATATCTTAGTCACATCCTTAGGGGTGTTCGACAGGTAGGACTCGGTCACTCGTCACGGCCCATCGGTTTGGGTCGTGAAAAAAGTGGTATCAGAGAAGTTCCATCCTAGGGTTGTCTACAGACCGTATCTTGTAGAGTCTTGTTCATGACTTTGTTGTGCACCACACTTATAAACAGGAGGCTGCAAGACATATAGGATGATATCTTCTCTTCTTATCTTAGATAGTGCGATATAAGGATTCATTTTCCTAATGATATGTTTTGTTTTCAGCGATGCCTAAGAAGGCTACAACTACCTAGAAGGGAAAGTCTGTGGTTGATGAGACTACGAGTGGAGCGGCACGAGTTACCTGAGCTCGGGGAGACTCTTAGAGAGAGACTCTATCTCAGACTTCACATACCCTGCCATCTCTAGAGGATATCCGAGGGGCACCAGTTCTAGCGCCCTCCCCAGTACCCCTAGCTCCTCAGCCAGATGCACCTGGTCAGGAGATGAGGGATGTTATTCAGCTATTGACTTGATTAGTGACTGCACAGGCTTGGCGCTAGGAGGTAGGTATTGGTCATGCAGATAGGGCCATCTGTGCGAGGATTCGTGATTTCATTAATTTGGACCCTCCTGTATTCACTGGAGCAGATCCAAACGAGGACCCTCAAGTACTTATCGATAGGATGCAGAGGACTTTGACGTAATGAAGGCCACTGCAACTGAGTCAGTTGAGCTAGCTCCCTATAGACTTCTGGATATTGCAGTTAACTGGTACGAGTCTTGGGAGTTGTCCAGAAGTGAAGATGCCCTTCCAGCAGTATGGCAGGAGTTTACAGAGGCTTTTCTTTGTCATTATTTGCCACCAGAGCTTAGACGAGCTAGAGTTGATAGGTTCTTGACCCTTCGGCAGGGTAATATGAGTGTTCGGGAGTACAACCTTTAGTTTGATTCTTTGGCTAGGTATGCTCCCACTATTGTAGCTAAGATGGAGGATCGAGTTCACCGGTTCGTGATAGGGTTGGAGCCGCACCTACTTAATGACTGTATGTTGGTCTCACTTTAGCCAGGCATGGATATTTCTCGTATTCAGGCATACGCTCAGGTGTAGAGGAGCGCAAGCAGAAGCAGAGAGCCGATCGTGAGCATGATAGGGGCCAGAGTAAGAGAGAAAGATCTTCAGGTTCTTCTGGTGAGTTTTGAGGTAGTCAGAGACAACAATACCCGAGGTATCCAGCCCATCCATTGGCTAGTGCACCCTCTTAGTTTGCCGGTAGGAGATTTGATCGTTCCACATATTCAGGGCCCAATCAAAGATCCAGGGTCTCTAGTTCTCAGTATAGGGGCGAGTCAAGTCAGATGAGGCCGCCCTTGCCACGATGTGCTTAGTGTGGTAAGCAGCATGCCTAATAGTGCCTTGTGGGGTTGGGTGTTTGTTATACTTGTGGTTATCCAGGTCATGTTATGAGAGATTGTCCGACGAGAGGTGGTGCAGGTATAGTTCAACCAATGGGATCTGTAGCTTGTTTGTCATCATCAGTACGCTCCCCTAGGCAAGGTTCACAGGAACCACCTAGTCGTGGTAGAGGCAAAAGTGGAGCATCTAGCTCGAGCGGTCCTCAGAACCATATTTATGCATTAGCGGG
Organism: Nicotiana obtusifolia; assembly: GCA_002018475.1. NCBI lineage: Eukaryota > Viridiplantae > Streptophyta > Magnoliopsida > Solanales > Solanaceae > Nicotiana > Nicotiana obtusifolia. Next base: position 173,375 of record MCJB01048097.1, read on the forward strand.
TCGACAAGATCAGTAGTCGTCACCTGATGTTGTTACACGTATATTATCAGTCTCCTCATATGATGTATATGCGTTGATTGATCCAGGTTCAACCTATCATACGTCACTCCGTTGGCTGCTTGTATGTTTGGGATAGATCTGAGTTGATTGAACCTTTTGAGGTGTCTACACCTATTGGGGATCCAATGATAGCTAGATGGCTATTTAGAGATTGTATAGTAGTAGTTCATAGTCGTTCTACAGTAGTAGACCTGATTGAGTTAGATATGGTAGAATTTGATGTTATAATGGGTATGGATTGGTTGCTTCTTGTTATGCTAACGCTGATTATAGATCAAAGATGGTTTGGTTCCAGTTTCTAGGGGAGCCAGTTCTGGAGTGGAAAGGTAATACTGCATCGGCGAGAGGTAGGTTTATATCCTATCTCAAGGAAAGGAAGATGATCAGAAAGGGCTATATTTATCACTTAGTTTGGGCATAGGATGTGAAAGCAGAGTCACCGACCCTTCAGTCTATCTCGGTGGTTATGAGTTTCCCGATGTTTTTCCCGATGAGCTTCGGGACCTTCTGCTAGACTGGGAGATAGAGTTTGCAATTGACATATTACCAGATACTCAGCCGATATCTATTCCTCCTTGTAGAATGGCACTTGCAGAGCTGAGAGAGTTGAATGAACAACCGAGGATTTGCTTGAAAAAGGCTTTATCAGACCTAGTACATCACCATGGAGAGAACCTGTGTTATTTGTAAGAAAGAAAGATGGTTCCTTGCGGATGTGTATTGATTACAAGCGGTTGAATAAGGCCAAGATCAAGAATAAGTACTCGCTCCCGAGGATTGATGATTTATTTGATTAGTTGTAGGGTGCCAAGTGTTTCTCGAAGATATAATTGAGGTCAAGTAGCATCAGGTAAGGGTTAACGAGAAAGATATTCCGAAGACAGGATTCAGGACTAGATATGGGCAATTTGAGTTTCGTGTTATGTCGTTTGGGTTGACCAATGCCCCAACAATATTCATGGACTTGATGAACCGTGTGTTCAGACCCTTCCTAGATCTGTTCATGATTGTATTTGTAGATGATATTTTGGTTTATTCCCATTTAGAGGTTGAGCATGCGGATCATTTGCATATTGTGCTCAGAATTCTACAAAAAAGGAAGTTGTATGCAAAATTCTCTAAGTGTGATTCTGGTTGAATTTTGTAGCTTTCCTTGGACATATTATTTCAGGTGAGGGTATTCGGGTTGATGCAATGAAGATTGAGGCAGCGAAGACTTGGCCTAGATCCACGACACCGATGGAGGTTCGTAGCTCCCTGGGTTTGGAAAGTTATTATAGGAGATTTGTAGAGGGCGTTTCTACTCTTTCAGCACCATTTACAAAGTTTAATCAGAAGGAAACTACGTTTCAATAGACTGATGCTTGTGACCGGAGTTTCCAGGCATTGAAGGACAGATTAACTTCAGCACTGGTTTTGACACTCCAAGAGGGAACCGATGGTTATGCTATCTATTGTGACGCTTGGGGCGTTGGATTGGGTTGTTACTGATGCAACATGGTAAGGTTGTAGCTTATGCTTTAAGCAACTAAGAAAACACGAGAAGAATTAACCGACCTATGATTTAGAGTTAGCCGTGGTGATTCATGCACTAAAGATGTGGAGGCACTATTTGTATGGCATTCATGTTGATATCTATACGGATCATAAGAGCCTTTAGTATGTCTTTAAGCAAAAGGAATTGAATTTACGTCAGAGGCGATGATTGGAGCTACTGAAAGACTATGATGTTGATATTTTATACCATCCGCGGAAGGCGAATGTAGTAGCCGATGCCCTCAGTCGTAGATCTATGGGTAGCCTATCATATTTATAGCCAAAGAAGAGAGAGATAGCCCTTGAGAATCATCATTTAGCTAGTCTTGGAGTTCGATTACTAGATTCAGGTGATACCAGAGTTACTATTCAAGACATGGCAACATCCTCTTTAATAACTGAAGTGAAGGAATGCCAGTATGAGGATCCTTTGCTAGCTCACTACAGAGATACAACCCCTCAAAAGGAGAAGACACCATTTGAGATTACAGGATATAGAGCCCTCAGATATCGAGGTGTCACGACCCGGAATTCCCACCCTCGGGAGCCGTGATGGCGCCTACTAGTGAAAGCTAGGCAAGCCAATTAACCGAATCATTAACTACTATTCCACTCAAAATCAAAGCAACTTAAGATCAACAGTTAATAACATTATAAATAAATGAGCAGAACGTATAAAATTTCAGGCCTTTAAACATCGCCAATACAATCTCCTTAACAACTACCCAAGATTTAGTGTCACAGTTTCACAGACTGTCTAAGATTTACTACAAGTAGGGGTCTGAAAGAAATAACAAAATACTGTTTCTGGGACTACCAAAAAAATAAGAAACAGATAAAATAGAAAGCGGGAGACTCCAAGGTCCGCGGACGCCTGCAGGACTACCTTGGGTTGCCTGATAATCAGAAGCTGGAAGCTCCTTACAGTCCAAAACCTGCGGTACCGGGATCTGCACAAAAGAGTGCAGAGTGTAGTATCAGCACAACCGACCCCATGTGCTGGTAAGTGCCTGGCCTAACCCAGGTGAGGTAGTGACGAGGCTAGGACCAGACTCCAGATAAACCTGTGCAGTTATATATACATATATATATATATATATATATATATATATATATATATATATCCAAAGCAGAAAGATAGAAGCAAATAAACAATCAACTATGGGGAAGGGAAACATGTTTCGGAGTAACAGATAAAACAAATCATCAAAGAAATATAAGGAAAAACTACAATTAATTTCTCACACAAGTAAAAGAGATATAGACAATTTTCACTTTCAGTTTCCATCTTGTTGCAGGCGTGCAACTCGACCCCATTTACTTACATTTTGTGGTAGGCGTATCACTCGCTCCCATTTCAATAATCATCACACAAATCACAAGAATTTCAGTAAGGAAACAAAACAATATCATAATTTCTCAACAAGAGAACAATACCATCAAAACAATCATCCATATACGACACACGGTCATGCTTGACACCAATGTAGAGGTACTCGTCACCATGCCTATACGTCGTACTTAAAGTAACAATTTAACACATAGAACACGACTTCTAATCCCTCAAGCTAAGGTTAGAACGGACACTTACCTCGCTTTGCAACTGAATTTAAGGTTCCAACAAACCTTTGCCTTGAAACTTTGTGTCCGAAGGCTTCAAATCTAGTCACAAATAATTTAATACACTCAATACACATAGTAAAACTAATTCCATATGAATTTACAAATTTTCAGGATTAAAATCTGAAATTTAACTCAAAATTGCCGGTGGGGCCAACTTCTCGTAATCGTACAAAACCTACAATATGTGATATCCCATTCGATACGAGTTTAACTATACAAAAATTATTGAATTCCGATATCGGATCGATCTCCAAATCTTAATTCTAAACTTAAGGGGTTTTCACAATTTTCCCAACCTAAATCACCAATTAATTGCTAAAAATAGTGATAAACTGAGGTAATTCCTCCAAAATTGAGTTAGGAACACTTACCTCGATGTTTCCCTTGAAATCCCTCCAAGAATTTCTTCAAGACTTGCTTTAATCCAAGCTCTCTAGCTCCCAATGTGTTTAGAATGGTCAAATCCCCTTCTTTAAGAATCTACAGAAGATAATCTCCTTTGGATATGGTTTTAAAGTTGGTTTGTTGTGATTCTAGGGTGTTTGGAGGTGTTCCTCTTCGTGGGTAACGAAAATGGGTCTTGTAGAACAAAATAGGCACTGAGTTCTACTTAAAAAGTGTAAAAAATCGAGTTATAACACCCCTGTCAGGCCATATTTGCGATCCGCAAACCTGTCGCATAACAGGTTTGCGGTTCGCATTTTTGTTCACAGAAATCGCAAGCCTCGCCCCAAGTTCTGCCTCAGTTTGCGATTTCTAGGTCAAATTTGCGGCTCGCATGTCGAATTTGCTGTCAATTTGCGATCGCAAATTTGACATGTCTGCAGATTTTTTCCCTGACACGAAAATAGACATAACTTTGTCATACGATGTCCGAATTGGACGATTCTTTTTGCTATGACTCCGAAATTTCAATAAGGATCTAATACTTCAATTAAAACTGAATTTGGAGCCCATTTGCATAATGTTATACCACTTATTCTTGAAGAGACGACATCGACACATTCTTGAAATGCCAAAGTTAAACTCCATCAACCATCCAAAATCCACTCGAGGCCCTCCGGAAACTCAACCAAACATGCCAACATATCCCATAACATTATTCAAACTTGTTCCAACCATCGGAACGCTCAAAAAAACCTCTCAACACCAGATTCGCGTTGGATTCAAGCCTAAGGATTTCAAAATCTTCTAAATCGCTCTTTTAATCTAAACCCAACCAAACCACGTCCGAATGACCTGAAATTTTACACACAAGTCATAAATCACATATCGAAGCTACAGAAACTTTCGGAATTCCATTCCGACCCTCGGATCAAAATCTCGCCTATCAACCGGAAATCGCCAAAATTCTAACTTCACCAATTCAAGCCTAATTCTACTCGGGACTTCCGAAACAAATTCCGATTTCACTCCATGTCATAAATCATCTCCTGAAACTAATCAAATCGTCGGAATTCACATCCGAGCCTCCTAACTCATAGGTCAACATCGGGTTGACTTTTTCGATTTAACCCTTCTTGAAAGAAACTAAATATCTCATTTCTTACCAATTTCACTCCGTACTCAACTACTCAACTTGATTACATAAAACACAGATAATGAAATATAATGAGACAGAAAATGGGGAAGACGGAGTGGTAACCCACCAGACGAGTGACCTGGTCGTCACACGAGGTCGATTATGTATTCCTAATGTGGCAGGGCTGCGCCAGCAGGTTATGGGAGAAATACTATCCTCGTTATTCTGTTCATCCAGGAGCGACGAAGATGTATCATGATATCAGGGAAATATACTGGTGGGATGAAATGAAGAAGGATATAGCAGAGTTTGTTGCTCAGTGCCCTAATTGTCAGCAGGTTAAGATTGAGCATCAAAAACCCGATGGATTATTTTAGGCTATAGAGATTCCGACTTGGAAATGGGAAGTAAATAATATGGATTTCATCATAGCCTAATCTCGTACCCATCGTAAAACGATGCTATATGGGTGATTGTTGATAGACTAACAAAATCAGCCCATTTTTTGCCTGTTAGGACTATGTATTCAGCAAAGGATTATGCAAGGATTTACATTAAGGAGATAGTACGACTTCATGGTGTCCCTATATTTATTATCTCAGTTAGAGGTACCCAATTTACAGCTAATTTCTAGAGGTCCTTCCAAAAAGGATTGGGGACTCAGGTAAGTCTAAGTACAATATTTCATCCCCAGACAGACAGTCAGGCTGAGCGTACTATTCAGACACTTGAGGATATGCTACGGGTTTGTGTGATAGACTTTAGGGGTAGCTGGGATGATCATCTTCCGCTTATTGTGTTTGCATATAATAATAGCTATCATTCTACCATTCAGATGGCTCCTTACGAAGCTCTTTACGGATGAAAGTGTAGGTCACCTATCGGATGGTTGATGTTGGGGAAACTAAGTTAGTCGGACCAGAGTTGGTACAATAGGCAATTGAGAAGATTAAGCTTATACGGGAAAGTCTATTAGCAGCTCATAGTCGTTAGAAGTCCTATGCGGATAATCGACGACGAGACTTGCAGTTTCAGGTAGACGACTGGGTATTCCTAAAGGTATCACCGATGAAAGGCGTCATGAGATACGGTAAGAAAGGAAATCTTAGCCCTTGGTACATTGGACCTTATAAGATCATACGCAGAGTAGGCCAGGTAGCATTGGAGTCTGTACATCCAGTCTTCCATGTGTCTATGCTCCGTAAGTATATCAGAGATCCTTCTAGAGTCGTTCTAGTGGATGATGTCCAGGTCAACGAGCAACTATCATATGAGGAAGCTTCCATTGCTATACTAGATAAACAAGTTCGAAGATTGAGAACTAAGGACGTAGCTTCGGTTAAAGTACTTCGGAGAAACAAGAATGTGGAGGATATGACTTGGGAAGCTGAAGAAGACATGAAGTCTTGGTATCCTCACTTGTTTCCACTTCTGGACGAGGAGCCACTGAGACATCACAGCCTTTAGGTGCGTATACGATACTGGATTCTTATGTTAGTTACTGTCATTGGTCGTATGAGGCCATTGGTATTATTGATGATTATGGCCCCGTGTGGCTTCGTATTGTTGGGTTTGTTGCGTGATAGTTGGTAGTAGTACCGTTATAGAGGAGATTCTGCCAAAATTTCTATAGATCTCTAGAAGTTTAACATTCGAGGACGAATGTATCATTGGGGGGGGGGCGGGGGGAGATTGTTACGCCCTGTGCATCCCAACGTGACATATAATGAATATGAGACTTGTTAATCATGATTTAAATGAGTTTAAAGTCATAATATGACTATATATGATGTTTGTATATAAAATACAAAGTTTGGAAAAAATCGGATTTAAGTTGCAAAAACACCGACTAAGGATTTGCCTTGTAACAAAGTTTTTTGAGAAATACATTTTGTGTGTTATATGAGGTATTTTTAGGACATATTATATACCAAATTGAAGGTCTTAGAATTTAGTTTCCAACACTCTTAATTGTTCATTCATACGACGTCTGGATAAAAAGATATGAGCGTCTGAAGAAGAGCAAATGTTAGGTGCCAAGCTAGCACCTCTTTGACTTTTCAAAAGTTGATACATATAGGTCCTAAGTCGTCTTTCTCTTCATTTTTCCATAGAAAACGAACAGAGAATACCCATAAACCTATCCTTCAGCTCTCTACAAGCGTTTCAAAAAACATTAACATCCCGGGTACGAATCAAGAAGCAATAACATTAGAACGATCCCTACGACGTAAGTATCATTATACAACCTCTCTTTTTCTTTGTAGTTTGAGTTTTGGAAGGTACTTCATAGTTAAGAAAATGTCTACTATCTATATTTAAGCTTATAAATATCAAGGAAGATTGATAAATTCGTTTCCTAATGGTTAGTACTCACGGGACGGTGATCGGAAGCCGTGAGTTCGGTTTACTCCACTTTTAGTGGACTGTTTTGTAGTCCACTCGTGTTGGTTTCTTGTGCTGCTGATTTATAGAGTTTGGAAGGATAAAGGTCATGAAGAAACACCACATGTGGTAGGGTAGTGGGCTGGTCACTCGTCGTTGCGGTTTCAAGCTACTTGATACCTTGTTGATTGCGTGTGTTATGGTATATTTGGGGTTTTTATTGTTTTAACGGTCCCGAATTATAGTTAGGTTATTTTTGACTTGTTTATTGTATTGTTTTTGTATATCGCCTATAGTATTCTTGAGGAAGCAGTAAAATCAAGGGAAATGCTGCCCGTTTTATTCTAGAACCGAGTTATCGTTTGAGATATGTGATATACTAGTGCTATCTAAGTTGTACATGTAGTTCATTCTTGTTTTTGAGTTGCATTGACAACTTGAGGTATGTTAAATCTAACCCTTCTTTCCTTTTTGGCATGATCCATATGATATAACAAAACGAGCAAGCATGCTACTTTCACAAATGATTCTATTCTTAAAGGTATTAGGGTTGCCTATGTTCTTGATTCCCCATATGTCCTACCATCATATCGTCTGTTCATGGATCTTAGAAAATATTTAAGTTGATTAAGACTATTTCGTGATATTAATTGAAGGCATATTGATCTTATGACATTCCGAGAGATCTTATTGACTTACTTCTCATGAATTGCATTCATTTATACGTGTACATTGACTCATGACAAGACGGTGTTATATACGCGTATATTATATATATATGGGGTATGGGGAAAGGTTACAATGTTATATACGCACCACCCCCTATTCAGTTGGTATACGTTGATGAATTTTCCCCCTAAGGCCGAGATCATATGATGGGACACCCTTAAAGGCTTGATGATGTTATGTACGCAAATACCTATTTATGATATGACATTTATACGCATATGCATGACATTATAAATTTTTCATGATTCACCGAGCTATTCAGACATACAGGTTGAGTCCTTTACGCCATGTTTCTTTCATGTCTTTTATATACTGATTTTTATGTCTTAAATACTCGGTACATTATTCGTACTGATGCCGCTATTTCTTGGGGGCATGCGTTTCATGCCCGCAGGTGCAGGTAGACAGGCTTACGGTCCCCCTTCTTAGGATCCTCGTTCAGTGAGAGTTGGTGTGCTCCATTTGATCCGGAGCTGCTATTGGATTTTGGTACGATACGTTTTTATACATATATGGGTATGACGGGTCCCAGTCCCATCCTTTATACAATTGTACACTCTATTAGAGGTCTGCAGATAGTCATGTATAGTTAGATAGTGTGTGGCCTTGTCGGCTTCTATTTTGATATATATTGTCCATAGCAGCCTTGTCGGCTCGCCCTATCATATTCTGCATATATATATATATATATATATATCCTTTGGGCATGTTTCCTCATGTATGTTATTCACATGATTCAGCAACTTATTGACAGATGTTATGCATAACCTACCCCTATTTCATGTTTATATCTTTGACGCATGCTTAGGCGTGTTTGACAGGTAGGACTCGAGCACTCGTCATCGCCCATCGGTTTGGGTCGTGATCACAGTCCCGTCCTTTATACAGTTGTACACTCTATTAGAGGTCTATAGATAGTCATGTATAGTTAGATAGTGCGTAGCCTTGTCGGCTTCTATTTTGATATATATTGTCCATAGCAGCCTTGATATATATTTTCCATACATATATATATATATTTCCTCACGTATGTTGTTCACATGATTCAACAACTTATTGACAGATGTTATGCATGAACTACCCCTATTTCATGTTTATATCTTAGATGCATGCTTAGGGGTGTTCGACAGGTAGGACTCGGGCACTCGTCACCGCCCATCGATTTGGGTCGTGACAGGGTTGGATCACAATCCGAGATAAAATCTAGCCATTCATGACAATAGACATAGAAAAATGAAAAGAAGAAGAAGAAATTAAAGACATAAAGCTAAATAAAAATGGAAAATTAATTGCTCCTCTCTAATTGTAGATCAAAGTTTCCTAAAATAGCTAAGAATAACTACAAGATGCTGCTACAATACAAAAAGATGCCCTAAAAGATGTTTCACGCCTATTTATAGTGTTCCGAAATTCTTGACAAAATACCCTTTGAAGGGTTCTGCAGCCGTACTTTAACATCTGCGGTCCGTACTTTGCTGGGTTACTATTGCGAGTGTGACGAGCACACAACACAACACGAAAATTAATGCTCGCTAGTCAAAGATAGTATAGTAAAATTATCGTCTCCATAGAGATTGGATTTAAACAATGTTAAAATAACTTATGATTTTCTACTATTGATGATGATAATTACTAACTATAATTAACTACTAAATTAAAATTACAACTAATTGAAATTGATCACAGAGAGTGAGATTTGAACTAAATCGGATTGTAAGAATATGAAAAATAATGGCCGCGACAGGATAGGTGTAAGATAGCTATTCAGGATCTAACTCTGGTTGAATTCACTTCTAATGTTTTAATGATTCTCACGAAATCACTTGATGATTAGCTTAAACGTAAACTCAAGATTCCTCTCTCGATTAAATCTGAACTCTAAAACATACACTAATAGGAAGCACTGTGAAGATATGCAAGAACATGTTAATCGACTAGTCTTTAGGAAAACGTCTCTCGAATATTCTCCTTACTTGGTTTAATTAATAATTGAAGAAGCCCTCTCAATTACTTAGAAGAATCACTAATTTAAATTAAGAAAAATAATGCAAAGATAATCACCAAAATATTCCTCTTTCGATTAAATAAACGGGTGAACAAATTTGCAATCAATTCAAAACTCCACAAAGTATTCACAAAATTTAACCGGAGTTAAACCCACAAATAGCAATCAAAATACCATACCTGTCAAACCCTGTAGTAAACTACTCCATATCAATGGAGAAAGTCATATCAAATAAGTTTAAGAAGGTAGAAAACATCAAAGACAACTTTATGATACAAACTCCCGTATTGCACTGATTGTTGGCAAGAAAATTGATGAAATCTTGTGTCTTCAAGCCGCAATAGCTCTCCAACTCTCCTAGGTCGAATCCCTCTCAATAACGTGTTTTTAGTGTATTTATACCAAGTCAGAACATGCCCAGATCAAACTATCCTCTTTAAGTCGAAGTGGGAAAACCAAGAAAGTTTTTACACTTCATGCGTTAGATAGTGCTATGCGCGCTGCGTCGCATTAGTATAATTTACTCAGTTGCAAACTCTCTAAACTCAGCTTGTCTGACAAACTACTAATGCGTCGCACCCTTTGTCACGCTTATACATTTTCTTGTCAGACAAAAAAAACTCCAAGTCTCTGAACGTCTCAAATTTCTGACGAACATTTGTACAAATTTGTTGAACATTGCTACACTTACTGCGTCGCATTATTACATTTGTTCTAGCCCTTGCGCTTTTTTCCAACTTTTGTACAACGTCGGTCGACGAGCCCCGGATGCGATCCCGGTTTAATTCCTTAGGCTTTTACTCAGACATCAAAGCTCCAAATAATTCGATTTAGCTCCAATTTTTCTTTTTAACTAGGAATCATTTCCTGCAAGGCATAAAACACATAATAAGTGCAAATCACCATCATTTAAGCTCAAACACATATTAAATGAAGTAGTTAGAGTGTAAACTACGGCTAAAACACGGGTTTCTAGCCTACCATCAACACCCCACCCTTAAACCATTGCTCGTCCTCGAGCATCAAACTACACTTCACATAGGGATGACCTTTTCATCAAACAACTTCCCTAACACATCATGCTAAGAATATTTAAAGCAGGCTAAGCACCTTGTCATAACATTCTAGCCTCAAAGCTCGACTCAAAAGCACTACACATTTTTCACAACATGCTCACTTACTCTAACATAGAGGTCAACGCCATTACCTTTCCTTCCCAAGTCATGTGCCCTCACACCAAAAATAGAGAGTAGTTTCATACACAATAAAATTCAAGAACAAATAGGAACTCAAGAAGAAAAAATTCACTCACTCTCAGAAACAAAATTCATATGCCACAGAAAATGCACCATAGGCTTGCCCGTAGTGTAATACTTTACTAATTGAGCTCATTCAGTCAAAGATCAAGTAGGACTTTTATTAGTTGTAATGTAGGCTGCAGGACGGGTAGGTTGCGATTTGGATAATAGCGGCTACACCTCCCTGAGCACTTTAATACATACAATATCACTAATTTGAATCCCACACTTATGTTGAACCAAACCCCAACCTTCACATCATATTAGCACCAAGCTCCCAATTTCTCTAAGCGCAAACAAAGCAAGATTTACCACTAGCAAGGAATAATTTTCTTTATTATAAATACAATACCAGCTTTTATTTTCAAAGTTCCGAATTTCTTCTCTCTTGTTTTTTTTCTTCAATTCCCTACAAGTGTCTCTCACAATGTTTTCATACAGTACACCTTTCTCCTTTTCTATAGTTCCACTCAAAAATCCAACCATTTCTCCACTTAGCTTTCAACAAGCTCATAAATATTTCACGTGCTCATGATAGGTAAAAGGTTCAAATAAATGGTCAACTCACAAACGGGTCAGGCTTGTAGTGTGGTCGCCAAAGAGAATAGGATTACAAGCTCAAATAGGCTAACTAGGATACACAAGAATTTAGCGAGTCACAGGCATATAATTGGCTCAACAAAGAAATGCATATATAACTTCTAGACTGAACAAGACTTCTATTTCGCTTTGCAAACACACAGGAAAAGTTCTAGATATCAACTGACATGCACAAAATATCAAGGAAAACCTCACTCACACCATGGCACATAACTCACTTAAGATCAAATCTATCTCGATTCTTTAGTCAGAATAGTTAAGTAGAGTCAGAATAAAAAAACTTAAGGCACTTATACACGAGTCAAGAACTGAGCTTAGGTGTCACAACTAAGACACTCACCGCTCTCAAGGAGCAACAATGTCAAAAAAAATTGCTTTCAACTAGCAATACGACACAAGAATTTCTACTCCTAAGAAAAATAACTAACTACACCCGATTCAAGTAAAAACCCTTGGAAAAGAATTGCGCCACAAAGAAAAACCAAGGGGGAACCATTATACTATCTAAGAAAATAAAATAAAATAAAATAAAAGACATTTTTTTTGGATTTTTCATTTTTGTTTGTATTTTTGTTCGACTTTAACCCTCAAGAAGACGATCGAGAAAATCCATCATCGGAAAAAGTCCATTTTTTTAAAAATAAACACAAAAACACACAAGAAAATAAAATAAAAATACACACATATTTACATCCTCGACCCCACATTTATATTGTGGCATTTCCTCATGACACATAAGTAAAAAACAAGAGGTAAAGAAAACTCCCCTAAATTTTTTTCATTTCCGAGAACTGATGAACTCCACCCCTAATTTTGAATTCATTCTTCGTTTCTGCTTGTTGTACTTATTTATAGATCTCATTAGGCCCAAGTACTCTGAGAATATCTGCAAGACCCACTCTTTTCTTTCTTGCTTTGCCTCATTTTGAGCGGTGAATTGCTCCTTCAGGATGATACTCAACTTGTTCCTGTATTCTTTCACAAGATCAATCCATGTATCTTCCTGTAAATCCCCAAAAATAAAATCCACGTGATCAATGTTAGAATAAGAAAATAAAGAAGAAAGGTCATGTGAATATTCCTCTGATATGTCCAAGACCAATTGTTTCTCGTTCTCTTCTACTAAAGGTTGCAAGTATGGAAAGGTGGATGGGGGTTTGAACTCTTCTTTTATTGCTTCACAATCAACCAAAGCCTCATCTTCAATCATCTCAGTTGAATCAGAGTCTTCTTGCAGAGTGGAAAGGTCTCTCTGTAGATGCTCATCCTCTTGGGTAGTCTCATTCTCGCGGCGTATTTCCTCCATATAATCACTATCACAATGCAATGAGTTTTCTAAAAGTATACTTACTCTTTGACTCACTTGGGTGTTAGGTTCTTAATGGCTTCAGCATTTTGTATAATTCCTTCTTGATTTTGTATAAATCTTTCTTTGACACTTTTCATTAACTTATACATAAATTCTTCTAAACTACAATTCTCCTCTTGAGGTGGTTGTCTCACAACTTTCATTCCACTCGTGATAAGAGTATTCATCCAAACCAGAGTTAAGATTATGCTCATGTGAAACCTCATACCTGTACGAACCAGAAATAAAGTGAGACTGCTCAAAAGACGAATCATAGGAAGAATACTTACTTGCTTGACAATCAACCCATAGATGATTTTTACTATATTTTAAACAAATAGCAAACTTTTGATAGTGTTCAGCTGCTAACTCTGTAGCGATTTTCTTAGGCTGGTTGTGTTTCAATATTTTCTTCAAGCTTTCTCCCTAACACTTGTCAGATGCTACAAACAAAATCTTGAAGACAAGTTAACTAAAAAAAATAAAAAGAAAAAAATATAATTCCCGAATTAGCACAAATAATTATTTTGAACACTATTGATTGCCAATCCCCGGCAACGACGCCAAAATTTGACGAGCGCTAAACAGAACACAAAAATTAATGTTCGCTAGTCAAATATAATATAGTAAACTTATTGTCTCCATAGAGATTGGATTTAACAATGTTCAAATTACTTATGGTTCTGCTATTCAGGACGATCAACACTGGATTTGAGGTAATTACTAATTATAATTAACTGCTAAATTTAGATTACAACTAATTGAAATTTATCACAGAGAATGAGAGTTGAACTAAATCGGATTGTAAGAATATGAGAAATAATGGCTGCGACAGGATAGGTGTAAGATAGCTATTCAAGATCTAACTTCGGTTGAATCACTTCTAATGTTCTAATGATTCTTTCAAAATCATTCAGTGATTAGCTTAAACATAATTTCAAGATTCCTCTCTCGATTAAATCTAAACTCTACAAAATAAACTAATAGGAAGCATTGTGAAGATATGCAGGAACATGTTAATCGACTAATCTTTAGGAAAATGTCTCTCGAATATTCTCCTAATCTAGTTTAATTAATAATTCAAGAAGCGCTCTCGATTACATAGAAGAAAAACTAAGTTATATCAAACAAAATAATGCAAAGATAATCACCAAAATGTTCCTCTTTCGATTAAATAAACTGGTGAACAAATTTGCAATCAATTCAAAACTCCACAAAGTATTCACACAACTCTACCTGAGTTAAATCCACAAATAGCAATCAGAATACCATATCCGTCAAATCCTGTAGTAAACTACTCCATAACAATGGAGAAAGTCATATCAAATCAGTTTAAGAACATACAAAATATCAAAGACAACTTTATGGTACAATCTCACGAATTGCACCGATTGTTGGCAAGAGATTTGATGAAATTTTGTGTCTTCAAGCCGTAGTAGCTCTCTTAAACTCTCCTAGGTCGAACCCCCCTCAAAAACGTGTTTTTTTGTGTGTAATTATACCAAATCAGAACGTGCTCGGACCAAACTACCCTCTTTGAGCAGAAGTAAGAAAACCTCGAATCTTTTTACACTTCATGCGTCACACAGTGCTACGCGCCCTACGTCTTATTAGTATAATATACTCAGTTGTAAACTCTCTGAACTCAGCTTGTCTAACAAACATTTGTACTAATGCTCGCATCTTGCTATGCACCCTGCGTAGCATTAGTACATTTTTTGTCATACCAAAAAAACTCCAAGTCTCTGAATTTCTCACATTTCTGACTAACATTTGTACTAATGCGTTGCACACTAGTATGGTTACTGCGTCGCATAAGTACATTTGTTCTAGCCCTTACGCTTTCTTCTAACATTCTTATGCAACGCCGATCCGCGGACCAAATGTGACCACACTTTTTGGTTTGCGGGCCGCACTTCTTCCAAAATTCCCTGAAACTCCAGATCTTTGTCTGCGACGCATTTCATTTTCTGCAGATTGCATTTGCTTTTGCGGCCGCATATAAAAATTCTGCGGATCGCACTGTTCTTTGCTCACTTCCTCTCTACTGATCTTAGCTGGAATATCTTTTCTTTGAATTATATCTCTTCTTTGAGCTCACATTCTCCAGCGCACCTGCAATTCTACCATCTTCATAAGATTTGGTGACAAAAATAAGTGCTTTTGGACTAAAACTAAAGCAAAAAGGTACTAATAAGTGATAAAATTCTACTCTTATCAACTCTCCCAAACTTAAGTCTTTGCTTTTCCTCAAGCAACTAAATTAGCTCCCTCCTTCCCTCAGGGTATGATCATTTCAAAGAGTCACCTAAAAGTCATGTATACTCAGTGGGGACTAACAATTCCCACAATACTCATGCATTCTAAACAAGGTGTCAAATTTTTCAATAAGGTGCATCTTGCTCATCTAATGTAATTCTAGTGTGACATTTGAGCCTCAAGAGTTGACTTCATTCATCAAGGATTCTAGTTCTTCCATGTAAATCATGGTAGACTCCAAACTCTTTCTCTTCTACCTATGCTCACTTCAGGTTTCCACCCTCAATTTCTAGAGCAACAAAGGTTTCACTCTTCTCTCACAAAGTAATATCACAAGTTAAGCTTCATGTACCATAGACTTGTCCCTTATGTAAGTATCCACTAATGTAAGCATACTCGGTTTGAAATCAAATAGGACTTTTTTCGGTTGTAATGAAGGCTTTTGGTCTGGGGTAGGATACTACATGGGATACAAGTGGTTACACTCTTCCTTAAGCACTTCACATCTCATTTCTTGGCTCACATTTATCAAACCCTTAGAGGAATTTCTTCTTCTTGGAGGCTAATGAGACGTACCATCACTCTTTATTGAAAATTTTATTTTTTTTCTCCCTTGATGTTCGTACTAGAGGTACTTGCCTCACTCAATTTCATCAATCTCCCCTTTGTTCCTTTTTGGGCTTCTTTTTGTTCTCATCACTTTCTTTTCTTACTTTCTCTTTCATGGAGATCATTTCTTTTCTCTCTTTTTTTTGATTCCTTGATACCTCTTATAGATTTCTCAAC